>JABSTQ010004736.1:0-129108 GCA_013358835.2 Ixodes persulcatus
AACTTGACCGCCAGGGTGAGAGTACCGTTTTCCCTAATTTTTCCATTTTATTCTTTTCTCTTCTTTTTTTCTTAAATATATGGCTTCTCTTTCCTCCTTTCCTCCCCTCTTTCTAAATAATCATTTGGAGTCAGCGCTCTTTCGTTCTAGCGTCCTTTTCTATTCCGCCGACGTTTTGTGCGCTGTTTAATATTAGTTGTACAAATAATTATATTTTTTATAATAACAATAAAGTTTAATATGTATTATTTTATGGTGCCATAAAACTGGAAGCACGTCAACTAATCAAAATTACGAGATTTACGAAGCATCCTTTGATATTACATTTTCCGGAACTTCCATATTGATATATCACAACGTTAAGCCTGTTTATTAGACCTCAAACTTTTCTAATTCAGTGACGACAAATTGCAGATTCTTAATATAAAATACAGATGGCGATACGTGTTGAAGAATAGTTTGATGTACATTTGCCGCCGTGTGCTGCTTGGAACGACACATGATTGACAAAAAAAGCTCTAGATGTCAGAGTGTCAGATGCCTGGATGCCCGCAAGCCAGAAATGTCAGAACAACAAGCGCGAGGCTGCGGGTATACAACAGCTGCTTTTGCGCGCGTTCTACTGTGTGTCAGTAGACATGCCTGACGCGATCGAAATGAAACGGGCGCCAAGAAAAGGATTCCGCCATTTGGGATTCCGCCACGTATGCGAAAAGGTTTGAATTTTTTTATCACTTGCAAAAATCATTTTCGCAATCAAACTATGCTTGTCGGAATGGTTCGACTATATTTGTTTCGAAAACATACCTCGGTGACTCTTAAGTGCAATGATATAAAACAAAACAAAAAATTAAAACGCCTCAGTGTGTCTGAGCCAACGCGCTGGCGCATGAATTCATATTTGTCGGGTTTAAATACCGGCCGAGATGCCCGCAATCTGACTTAGGCCAATCTGAGATTTTGGTTGCACCTTAAAAGATCTCCAGTTAGACAAAATAAACCCGCAATCTCTTTTTAGTGTGGCGTGCTAGGTGATTTTTGTTGGTTTGGCTCGTAAAAACCTAAGGTCTGAATATTTGTGTTGCTTTACCTTAGTTCAAAGCGCAGCCAACGCTACGGGCTGATGAAGCCATTGAAGCAGCGCCGAGAGCGCGAGGTCAAGCAGTTCGTTCTCTTTCTGTGTCTGTGCGGACGGGGCTAAACTGGAGCCACTAAATAAGCTACGCTTCAAACGCATCTTGATGCTTACAAATGATCGTTTTCAGTTATCTTAAGGTTTATTCTGAAATCACCAGAACGCTTTTCCGTCCCCCACTAAAACAGTTCGCGACAAAGCAAATCAATATTACGTGAACTTCCTAACACCGGAAACTAATGCGGAGGAAGTCGCACTTAGCGAATCATCTCGATCGGCAGTTGCTTTTGCTTTGTACTAGCACCAAGATGGCGGCGCCCACAACAATATCATGAAAAAAAGTGCCAATACTCTAATAGCGAAATTCGGGTGGTCATTTCCCGGCAAATATTTTGCCATATCTCCGCAGGGCGTTCGCGTGGTCAAAGGCTGGCGAGTGCGCGCCGTTCGGGTGGCGCTTCTCAGGCGGGTGCCGGCAATTTAAACCGGCACAATTTTCGCCCGAGCTTCAGAGGGTCGGGGCAGCTTGTCTGCCAGACTGTATCCGGTGTCGTCCATATCCGAATCGGGAAAGGGAACCAAACGAAACAATGCTCGCCGATAGCGGGTTCGAGTAGAAAACGAAGCCATTGAGACAGACACCCCTCTGTGGTCCGAGAAAAGACAGCAATAACAACGGAGATAAGAGGAAATATTTAAGAGGGAGCTTGCGTAAGATCAGTTAGCTATGGGGCACAGCGTGTTTATTACACCGCGGTAAAAAAAAAAATGTATTGATAGTGCTGCAGCTCGAGACTTGAACGCGCCTTACTAGTTTAAGACTGGGCCAAATGAAAATGCTGAGAATTCCAGAACAAAGGTAATAACAAGAAAATTAAATATAAACAGTGACGCTGGTGAGCTTTCTGGGATCTTGTAAGATGGCAACAGTTCATCGGGAATCTAAACAAAATATATTAAATTTCTTTACCCACATCTCAGAGACCGAATATATGTTGCTGATGCCTACAGCGTGCGTATTGTATCATAAAAATAATCGAGGAAGAATGTTAACAAAGTTCCGCGCGACTCAGGCAACGAAACGCCAGTTGCCGCGCTTTGTGTTCGGTGGAGAGGGGTCACGTGGTGCGCCGCTGGCGCGGTTTTGGTTGCCTCGTTGCCGCCGGCGTGGGCTCGCCGGTGATTGACCACCCGAATTCGCCATTAGCGTAGCTCATTTGGTTTAAGCCTCAACAGGCTAAACCAAGTGCAGTGGGGAATCTTTGGCCGAGTGTGTTGTGGCACCGCAGATCAGAGCACGTTTAGAAATGCGCGAAGCGCGAGCTCTGTTCAAAGCACGGAGCTCACGCTGCAGAACCTGCAGCGACTGAAGCCCTCGTGATGTTTGCGTTGGTCTTTCAAGTAACGTTCAAGTGTGCTAGTGCACGACGCCCGTGTCAGAAGCGGCCATTGGTGGCAAATGGCGACGCAGCACTAAAATGACTAGCCCTTGGAAGCGAATGGCGGCGGAGTGCCCGCTCGTGGCACGTGTCTTGCGCGGTTCCACAACAATGGTTTCGGTACTCGTAAAAAACGCCCTTATCAAGGACTTTTAGCAGGGACCCCGAGTTCAGTCGTCCAACTGCATCCTATCGTCGTGCGAACGTGTATCACATATACTGCGCGATGCATGTTAAAGACCCCGAGCTAACAGTTGTACTGCATTAGTTAATTTATAATCTACAACGGGAAACAATGTCGCCCTACGAACTTCCGCTCTCTAAAAACCTAACGACCAATTTTGAATGTGCCGTTACATTGCCTTTTAATGTGTGCTCGCGTGTTCGCGTTCTTTTATTTTTGACTACATCTTTGATTATACGGCTCTTACTTATGATCAAACAAACTATAGTTGTTGTACTCTGGAAAATTACTCTATAACTAAGAAAATGGCACGTTAACACGAAAGACAAAAAAAAAACAACATAGGCGCGCTTAAGAACAAAAATGAAAGAATAGAATTGATTACAATTATGTTTAAATGGTTTGAGCGCGCCAAAAGCTATTGTTCCGCTTCGCTCGCACGATAAAACCAAATACTTTACTGGTAATGTATTTAGTGAAACAAAGCTCACCTTCTCTATATGTGCAATGCGCTCAGTTCTCACGTGATTACACACTTGTTTATCATTATTGTTTTCGTTTTCCCACTGCGATTTAGCTCGTGCTCTTTTATGTGCTACATGCATTAGAGACCAAGGTAGCCCAGGAGCATTCAATTTCGCGGATTGCAAAAATAATTTATGCTACTTGCCATGTGCGCCGCAATCAATACAAAATCTTCTAAAGTTAACATGTGGCCGCTAGCGTGAGTAAACAATGTTTGTCAACAAGAACTGCGATTGTGTTCAATGACGTGGGAAAAACTCGTTCTAAGCGCGCGACGGTTGGCATGCAGTGAATGCTCATAATCAACGCCGAGATGATTGGTTGCTGTCAGCAGGTGGAGTTTTCTATCAACCCAGAGTTAGAATGTGTTCTTCTTTCTGTTGTAAGCAATCAGGAAACAATTTACAGCAAATCTGAGGGTAGTAAAGTACTATGAACATGCAAACATTAGGGCCTGAGCAGTATGCTTTAGCTTTTGATGCACGCTCAGTGCTAGTATAAAAGGCAGCGCTGTTTCAGTCTAAGCGTACCATGTGAGTGCTTACGCGCTAATTTATACAACGTCAAGCTCTACCCGTCTGCATATTTTTCATTTTTGCACACCCCAACTTGCGCGCATAAATGACCAAATTAAGACGGGTACATTGCTGAAACACTGTGCAAAAAGCTATCCACGGATGCAGAAGCTTTGCCTGGCAAGTCATTGCATTTATCGCTGAACTCTTATTAAAATTAGTTCTTATCATTTATTGCTGCGAGTTAATTTTTAACCTTGGCATTACTTTATTGTGAGTCCCGCATCAGTCCTGCTTTGGGTTTACCGAGCTTAATGTCTAAGCAGTGTCATTTTTTTCGTTTTCTAGTCTCGTGGGTTTGGTCAAAATAAACACCCGGCTACCTAAATGAGACACCTGACCCCCCAAAAAATTGTTAATTTGTTTTGATTTTCTAGGTATTTAATTTCTCAAGCTAGAGTATTGGAAACCGAAGTTTATCACGCCATTACGTTTTCTTGGAAATCCACAAAGAGTCAAACACATGCACGACAAAAAAAAGCTGGGCCGTCATATAGGGAGTATTCACTGGACGCCATATTTGTGGGTACTGTTTAGAGCGCATGCTCAGAACGAGCTCACAACAATAGGCTGCTAAGACCGGCACTCTTGATGGTGCGGAATGCACGTTGCAAAAGAACTGTGGAAGCTCGCCATCAGCACACGCTCAGCATTCGCGCACACAGCTATGGCCGCCAGTGGATACTGCCTATAAATTTGATCACATTGAAATATGTGTAATTGGCCTCCGAAATCCCCGCGGGATGCTAACGGCGCACAGACAATTTTATATTTTTCAACGTGTCGGTTGTTTTGTTGTGCATGTATGTGTCTCGGCGTTTGGCTCAGGACTATTTTCGTGTCCTGTTCTCACCACATTTGCTCGAGACGAGAGCTCGGAGCATAGCCAACCGGCCCCCTTGCACGAGAACTGAAGCAGTCGCGCGCTTTCCAAAACTTGCGCAGAGAAAAACAAGCGAAGGACCAGGGATGTCCATTTTAGGATATAGAAAAATACCCCACCGTAGTGAAGCGCCACCACACAGAATTTCTCGCATTGATGTACAGGTCTGCGTGGAAGGCGATCCCACCACCATCTGTTGGTTCAGAATCACACTAACCAAGGGAGGGGGGGGGGGGGGGGGGTTGCGCCTTAAGCCTGTAATCCTACAGCATTCCGTACCTGTCTGGCGGCCTTGCTACCCCTCCGAAGTGCAGCAACACCCTCCCGTCTTTTGTATAATGTAAAAAACCTAGAGCATTGTACACCCGGAAGAAGAGTATGACCGGCCGAGTATACTTCATCTTTTTCCACGTGCCATCTTCGTCCTGTGTTTAGCTATCTATAAATTCCAGCACGTCGGGAGCCGAATTAAAAATGCCCCGACATTCCGTCTGTATCGGTTGGTAACGCCTGCAGTATTAAAATTGATAAAAATCGCACATTTGAAAAGGCGAACTCTCTACTTTGTTTTGACGTGATGTTGTTAAGTAAAATTGGCCAATCAAAACCGAAAATAAATGGTCAACGGATTTTCAAAATGCTTTTCGTGGCATTATGCCGCTTGCATCGATTTAATTTTGCAAGAGGTCTATTGACTTTTCAGTGTCATTTTAAATGTTAGAACAATGACCTCGAGAGGAACCCTCATGAACTTCGCGCATAAAGAGACTATTAAACTTCAGCAATCATTTGGAAGCTACCTGAGGTTCATTAAAACGATCCCCATATTGTTTCTTATTGAAAAGCCTATTTCTTGTATCGATGCCACAAAAACTCTGCGGTCTGCAAATAATGTTCGGTTTCTCTTTATTATATTGATTTTCTTATTAAAAAATATAAGCCAGTAAAGTCAAAGCTTTCTAGTGAGTCACAAGAAGAAACAAGGCTGCAGCGCTTCTTCCGTACAATCGTACACCGAGTGAAACCCGGGTACCATAAGGCACATATTGTTGACATCAGTTTCCGAGTGATTGGGGTGAAAGTGCGAGCACCACAGGGATGCAAAACTCAGAAAAAACATTTGCTTTCCCAGGCGAGCCCTCCACACGGATGTAGTCGAACTCACGGTGTTTACGAAAGCCTCAAAGGCAATCTTTAGGGCCTGCGCTCTGATAGTGATTTGTTTCACGTCCTGCGGCCGGACTCCAAGAGCTCTGAAACAAGACGTTGCGTTTCTGAAGAGCTCGTTCCAAGCAAGGTTTTCAGAAGCATTATTCAGAAAATTTAAGAGCATCGTCATGGCCGCGTAAACGCCGAAACGTCCGTAATTTTCGGCGGGCTCACTGAACTCTTTGAGCAGTCGGAGTTCGTGCGCAAAAGGCGGAAGTGGCGATGTCCCTTGACTAATATCGTATGGCTGGAGTCCATTATGGACTCGTTGGGAGGTGAAGTCGGCACTGAACCTAGAGCTTCGCATTTTATGTTGCGAAAAACCTGCTTTTACGAGGAGGACCCAGTTTTCGATGAACGTGTCACCCATCGAAGGGGTGTTCTTGAAATGTTCGTCTAGAAGCGCCAAGCTTCGTTTTAAATCGTTTATGTTGCCGCTGATGTCTACAAGCAGCCCTTCCGATCTGGCCCATTCGGGCCTCTGTTTCAGCCTATGTAGCAGGTGTTTGTGAATGTCGCTGGAAAGGGTTTTGGCCAGTTTTAGCGTCGCGGGAGAAATTTTTTTCATGAGCCCGCTGTAGGTTGCTAATCCGAAAAAACGTTCGGTGCGTTGGAGGCAAGCGAACGGCGCGATAGTTGTCAACAAGTAACGTTTGTCAAAAAAATGTGCGATGGCTATATTGCTGTCTACAAACGGCGTCAATTCCAGCAAGGCCAACCAGCCAACGAAGTTGTGAATGCTTTGTTCACCGACTTGCCTAACAAGGCTGTTGAAGGCATCCATGTACTCGTAGCTTGTCATTTCTATGACTATCATATCGTTTGACAGATTGAGAACGGCACCGAAAACTCGTTCCCATCGGTGCTTTTCGAACGCCGTCGTGAGCCTCGAAAGCGTTTTTACGTCACTCAGATAGCTGTTGACCTGAGAGTATTTTGTTCCAACGAATTTGTAGACTGTCTTCGCTAACGTCAGGAAGTCATTTAGAGGTACGGGGCGGCATGACGCGTTCGGACAGGACAGCGGGAGCAATCCTGACGTTAGGGATTTATATGTTGTCGTTATAATTTCTACCATGTCGCGCATTGTTTTGTCGTATCCTCCGAGCCAGTTACATGAACCCACAGTCACGTGGTGAGTGCCGCGGCCTTCGTTCCTCACAATATCGAGTAACGTGTCTAGATCGAACGTGAGCCGAAGTCTTGCCATTGTGGCCAACACATCCGGGTGCTCCGGAATCCTGGGCCAGGTCACGCCGACGTTCTTTAGATGACCGACCAGCCGGTCCAACTGGCTTACGCCCGAGAGAACGGAGTCTTGGCAACTCTGGAAGAACCTCGTCGCCTTTTCGGAGCTACTGAAAGGACCCGCGGATGGCAACTTGGCCGACGCCAGTTGAGTTGTCGCTCTCCTAATGAACCGATCCATGCCATTTCGGTATATCGAGTGGATCCCAGCTATTGCCCAGCGGTCGCAGGCAACGCGGTAGATATTGTTGCAAGTGTTGATTGTTCCCTCTGCATGTCGTTCCAGCATGGCTTTGTATGGAAGGCAGAAGTTGTAGTCGCACGAAGCGAGATTCGACGCTTTGGCCTGCTTGTTGACGAGTAGGCTTGCAATAACGATGGCGAATGTCAGAAGGAGGGCTAAAGCAATGGCAACCTTGACGGTTTGGTTGTAGGCGGCCCCCTGTAGCGAGTTGGTGACTTCAGCCTGCTCCGGAGTCCTGGGTTCAGCCACCAGGGACTCCAAATTTTTCTCGGCCAGTTTCTGCGAAAAAAAAACGTACATAAAGTCACGAAAAAAAACGAATCTGCCAGCTAAGCTCCTTTCGACACAAAATGTTACTTTTAAGTCCGGTAATACATACTAGATTTGCTTTAAATACGCTATATAATTAGAAGTCTCTGACCCAATACTGTACCGCAATGCACTCGGTAAACCATAGGCATTACTTTAATCAGTTCAACTAGTACGGAGAGAAACTATGAAAGAGGAGGAGATATGAGAGCGCGCTGGGACTCCAGAGTGCCATGTTCTGATTGACCCCGTCAGTGTGACGTCACTGATTCATACGAACCGTTGCTAGGTGTGTTGCTATGAACGAATACATGGGACAGCATTTCGATGAGAAAGAACCATCGTTCAGAAATCGGACGTGGAATTTAGACATCAAGAAATAGTAGATATAAAACGCTTAGATTTCACACCTGCCACGACAGGAGTTTGCCGAGAATCGGCTACTTCTGAAATATTTGCGACGGCAACTTGCGGTGCTCGAGACGTCTCGAGTTGCCTGCCGCAGACGACGAACGCGTGATGAACTCGCACGGAATCACTGAAGTGTGCCGTCTGCAACATTTTGAATCGTTTGCGTAATGATATGATTTTGATCTTGATTTTTTCATAATATTGATACTATATAAAATTATGATGTCTGAGGGGTTCTTCTAAAAATAGAGCGAGATAAGCATCTGTATATAACATAATATCAAAGCAGCGTCAGGCTCTCTTTTTGGGATTTCAGTTGAAGTGCATTGTAATAAAGGAGCAATAATGACTTTTTCCCCGCATTTTACGGGTGACATCATTTTCGTATTACCCTGCTAATCCTCAAGTAACAGCCTGTTCATTTTTATAAATATCTGGGTGTTCCGTTTACCTTTGACCTATCATGAACTACTCACATAACCTCTGTTATAGCTGAAAATAAACGTACTCTTGAATATTTGCTCCGAAATCTCAAACATGCTACACCCTCAGTAAAAAAACTAGCGTATACTACTCCCCTCCCCCCCCCCCCCCCCCCCCCCATCATCATGATCATCATAATCTGCAGCAGCAGCAGCATCAGTTTATTTTGTGCTCATGAATAGCGAGATCGCCTCGATTATGATGCACAAAAATATTAAATATTTGTGGTGTTGATGCCGGCTAAATAATGTCGTTATATATTAACCAATGTGGGTCATTAAAACTACCTAAAATGGTGTACTTAGCAAAGGTAGTGGCCTTGAAGTAGAATTCGGATAACGAATGTAAATTAAAAACAACTAACACAGAACTCACACCAAGTATATTTTTACATATACACTAAATAGTTAAACAATAATAAGAGAAAACCTAAACAGTTGAATGTCAACAATTGACAAAACAATTGAGTAGTTGATGTCGAGAGTGGTTCTCCTGAACATGTTATAAAAATAATGTGTGCGGTTCATAGGACTGGTTAGGTCATTTTCTTCAACTGAGAAGGTAGGAGTCACCCTCGACATTACTCGCGGCGAATAAATACGTACAGCAGACGTGAAATTTTAACAATCCACTAAACTATGGAAGCACTTATGTAAAAAAATAGATCACGCTCAAGTCTTCTCGAGCTTAGTGTAGGACAGCCGCATCGAAGTAAAACTCTTGCATAATCACAATAAACAGTGCAACCGATATAGAGGTGACAAAAAATAAATAAAAAAAAAAATGTATATGCACTTTTTGGTTTTACCTTGCTTTGTGCAATCAATTCAATTCCAAACGACAGAATAAAACGCAAGCTTGGTACGCATCAAAGAACAATATTAACTGCATATGCAATCTAACCATGACAGTTCACGGGCAATCCTGGAAATGACACCTAAATCCGAAAACCAGCATTCATAATGTAACAAACATGTGAATTAAAAGACAAAGTTGGGCGAATATATAATTGCATTATCATCATATACTCCTAGATCTTCTATGCACTACACACTACTCGGGGTAAATTGTCAAAAGAGTAAAAAAAATACTTTCAATTTGCAATTTTTTGAAAGACAAAACTACTGTTTCGTACGAATTTAGTTTTAACAAATTGCGGTACCATCAATTATGCACTTAATTGGCATAATTCATCAGCAGTAGACAGTCATCGCCATAGTAAGTTATAGCTCGATAAGCTAGAGTGAGGGAAAGGAAGGCTGGAGAGGAACAAGCAGACGGAACACTGGAGAGGAGAGGGGGAAACCTCCTCCTCTCTCCAACGTTCCGTCTGCTTTCGTATGACACATAAGACCTAAAAAGATGTCCCAATATCCGAACAATTTTTTTTCGTTCTGTCAGATAAGTATTATAAGATATGTCAGAAATACATTTGCCTCATTGATGTGGCCTCCATGGCAGTCGTACCTCACAGATAATCTAGAATCCGTTCAAAACAGAGCCATTTGTTTTATTTATAATAATTATTCAAGATATATAACAGCATATACCAGCGTATCAGGGAAAATATCCTAAGGGTGCAGGCGACCTTGTGAATATTGAGCTTGTTGGATTAATTTGAGACTGGGGTAGAGAAGAAACATCAAATCGTAGAAGAGACAGAAAATAGAGAGGACGACGTCTCAAACTCAGCTAACTCGTTTATTTAGTCCACCTCCTTATATAGTTTAAATATCAAGGTCATCGACACATTGGGGGAGGAAGTGGCCGAGTGGGCTAATCGCGTCTCAGCTCAGAGCGTGGAGCGAAAGCTTGCGCTGGGAACCTCCTGGGTTCGATCCCCGCCGCCCCCGCCCGTTTCGATCTGGATGAGTTTCGCACCGGCACACGTATGTGAGATCACTACTGCGTGATGCACGTTAAAAACCCCAGGTTAGCGGTTGCACTGCACTGGCTACATTTCTCATCTACTCCATCAAGGCTGTATAAACATACAGAGCAAACCAATTTGTTTTTTGGTCACCTACACCAACACAAAAGGACGAAGTTTGTACAGTTCAAGCGACAGAATCTCCATCACACAATGCAAGAATTTGGACAACCTGACAGGTCGACGCGATAAGTCAACATCCATCCACCTTCAAACTTGAACAAAAGGATATCTTCCCCTTCTGATTCAAAAAACGCCCCCCCCCCCCCCCCCCGACCTACTACAAAAAAAAAAAAAAAAAAATTACACCATCTTCCCGAGGGGAACCATGGGATGATGCGGAGCAACGGTCCCGAACCTCAGGTTCTGCTGCTCGACGTTCTCGACCCGCCGCTGCTTCACGTTGTCGTAGTTCAGCATCCGCCGCTCGACGTTGACGAATGGACGCCGCTTCTCGTTCCCGTAGTTCAGGGTCTGCCGCTCGCATCAAGCGTTTGTGCTCAGCGTCGCGTGCCCTTCGCTGCGCAGCTTTGTCTTCAGTGGACGTAGCGTTGCTGTGAGTTTGTGGGGTGGTGCTGACGCTTGCTTGCGCCAACACACTAACTGACGGGACTGCTCCTTCCATCACACTTCATCGGAAGAACGGAGTGAAGTGGAGTCAACAGCGCTGAACTGAACGCGCGCAGAGAGAGAAAAGGAGCTACCGCTGCTTATACTCACAGTTGAAGGAGAGGAGACTAGAGGAGAAGAGTTGCGCATGCGCGCGCGGTGTGGTTAAAACCGAACGCACGCGAAGGGCACGCACAGCTGGTAGAGAGAGAGAGCGGAGAGAGTAACGCGCAGCTGTTGCAGAGAGGGAAGGAGGAGAGTTGCGCATGCGCGCGCGGTGTGGTTAGAATCGAACGCACGCGAAGGGCACGCACAGCTGGTAGAGAAAGAGAGCGGAGAGAGTAACGCGCAGCTGTTGCAGAGAGGGAAGGAGGAGAGTTGCGCATGCGTAGTGTGAGTGCAGACTACAACGCCGACGCCGCGGGACATAGCCCCGAGCAAGAGATGCTCCGCATCTAAAAAGAACATTTCTTAAGCGAACACAAGTCAAAAACAAGAAAAGAAGAAAAAACAACAACAAAACAAATTAAGTGTTTTAAAGGTCGCACTTTAAAGGTCGACAATCACATTCAAGGTACCACTTCAAACAACCTAGGTCTCAATGAAGACTCGGTTAATGCAGAGAGTGAGGGAGGCATTGGGACAGAATCTCGTTAAGTTCCAATCGGCCTTAGGTATATCGGTAGAAGGTTTCTCAATTCTGGAGCTTTATCTGAAGTCAACGGTAGTGGAGTACGAAGGAAGGCAGTATATACAGAAAGGTGGTGTTTGTATAGGGTCATCAGTCGCACCAATCTTAGCCAAAGTTTACTTAAGTTATTTGGCATCGTGCAGTTCACGACAATCTACAGGGGTAGTCCCCGGGAATCGCAATAGTGAGGAGATATGTAGATGACATCCTAGTATGTACTATCGGGGAAAAATGAAATGCGAACAGTGGAGTGCGTGGCTCTCGGTACAGTCTGCGCCGCGAGCCGCGCGCTCCTCTGTTCGCGTTTCATTTTGCCCCGACAGCACGTTTCAGAGCCGTATATGTAGAGAGTTTGGCCATTCGTTGGGAAGTATAGGAGACCCATGAGGAGGCGCCATTGGCCTAAAGCGGGCCGGGCGTGTTCAAGGGCGTCTTCAGAAATTCGAATGTGGTCAACCAGAAGCCGAAAATAGTACCCTGGCGGTGGTCGCGAGAAACAAACTTGATAAGTGCGGCTGTGGTCGCGAGAAACAAACTTGATAAGTGAATCGGAGTAACTCTCGGTGACTGAAAATATGGTGCACGTGATGTTTCAATCGGGGTCATCCAAAATCATGGTGGAAAAGTGCGAATAGCCGAACCATCAACATAATCCGTACGCCTAGCGCCGAGGGCCGGGAATCTGCCGTCCGAGCGGTCACACTCCGTCCGAGCAAAACAGAGTTGAGCGGCCGCATTCCTTTTTTACAGTTTTTTACATGATCATGATCGAAACATCACGTGCACCCCATTTTAAACCCACGAAGGATTACTACACTTCACTCTTACGCGCTTATTAAAGCCATACACGAACATATACCTTTGATTAAAACAGTTTCTTGCTACCACCGCTAGGGGATTCTTTATGGCTCCTAGTGGCCCACTTTCTGCGTCTGGTGCACGCCCTGGCTCTGCCAGCGCCTAGCATTGACCAAACTCTCTGTATTCACGGCTCTGGTACGTTTACGGAAGGTCTATCAGAAAGCATAGGAGGTGTGATAAGGTCAACGGCTCGAGAAATAAAGTTTAGAGTGGAAAAACTGGAGGAAGATATTCTGCAGTGTCTGATAATCGAGGGATGTTGGGAATACGGAAAAGGAAATACGAAACCGGTTTTGCCAAGATTGAATTGTCATTCGAAGACCGTAAAGGCTGGAATCGTAAAGTCATTGGTCAGGAACGCGTTAGGAATGTCGGGTGTCCATCATATCACCGAATCGGTAGAAAGACAGTGGAAAGGCTTATTAGTGTGATGACTGTTTTATCAAACG
The DNA here is from genome assembly GCA_013358835.2 of Ixodes persulcatus. Taxonomy (NCBI): domain Eukaryota; kingdom Metazoa; phylum Arthropoda; class Arachnida; order Ixodida; family Ixodidae; genus Ixodes; species Ixodes persulcatus. The sequence goes on from JABSTQ010004736.1 coordinate 13,186, forward strand.
GCTATTAGAATTGTTTATCAAAGGCAGAAAAGAAACGGAAAAGAAATCAAGAAACCGCTTTGCTCTAATCCCATATTTTTATGAGATTTCTCACAACCTGAAGGCATATGTGACGTATTCTGGAGAGGACACGGTTTTTAGTTCAGATTTTAGTTTAAGTAAATTGACGCCATTTCAAACGGCTGTGAGTGAGTGCAAAAAGGCCCGCCGGGAAAAATCGGTATGTTGCGAGACTGGTGTTGTGTATGAAATACCATTGGAGTGTGGATTTAAATATGTAGGACAGACGTCATGCTACATATATGACAGATTAAACGAACACAAAATAAAGGTGAATAACATTGCACAAGACTCGGAAATCGCAAAACATATCCATGAATGTAACACCTGCATGGCGCTCTGGTCGGAGACTGAAATAATACACAAAGAGGGGAACGATGTGAAGATATTAGTAAGGAAGACTGTGCGAAAATATATCTAGGCAACTGTATAAGACAGGCTTCGCTACAGTTCGGAAGCAATTAAAAAAAACTTTGTAAAAATGTAATGAACATTTTTTTTTGTTATAAGTTGCCGAAACAATGCAAAAATTCGCACGCACCCTCAATGCAAAAGAGCTTATAAGGCTCGTCATGCTGACGTCGAACAACAATACAACGGACTAATCTCAGGAATGTTCAGGCTCTGCATTGGTGCTTGTCTTCAAAATGTTCCGACATCAGCCATCAGAAGGCAGCCATTAGCATGTACATATGATGTACACTTTGACGATGGTTATCGAGGTGGCCAGATTGAATTTCGGAAAGGGCCTGTTTAACGCAGTCGCGTACTCCCTCAGAAGGAATCACCGAAACCGCGAAGTCATCGTGTCATGTGCTAGGAAGGCAAACCCGGTCCTCAAACTTCCTTACGGCCTCGTGTACTTTTGTCACCACTTAATGGTACTGTGACAATACAAAAAAGTTATTATAATAAGATATTGAGAGATACATCACTTAAAAAAAACCTATTTACTTTTTATCAGTAAGTATCTAACTTCACGTGGAACCCACATGCATTTGTTCATAACAGCAGATTGTTCTGAACACAGCGCCACGGTTTGACGTCATCACTTTCGAGATAAGTCAGTTACGACTAGCGTGGTAAACGCAAAGGCTAGCTTCTTTTGTCTCTACCCAAAGTCTCCCTCAAATTAAAGCGGGCAAGGGTGTGGTCTGCTCCTCGCGTAGCGTCTTGCGTTCAAACGCCAGACGCCGGCGTTTGATGTCCGAACAGAAAGTGAAAACAAAGGCGGCTAGTCTTTGCGTTTATCCACCATCTTTCAAATTTAGACAATGCATTACAAATATGCTAGCCTGTATTACTACTGCATGCATCACGCAGTTCTGATGCACCACCAAGCAAATATGTTGCTGATCCCGATCTAGATAAGCAGGGGTGGGTATTGAATAAAGGGTCACTGTGTTGTCAGGGCGAGCTTTTGCCTTAGGTAGTCCGAACTGCAGTGCGTCCTCTCACTCCGACGTTAAGATATATTGGAACGATGTTATCGGTTTCCGATGAACGCTTTGCCGCAATAAATAATAACCGTGTGTTAGTTGCGACATACTTATAAATAGTATTGAATGCAAGTGAACAGATTGATGCGTCCGGTGCATAGACATCTGGTCTTTTCTTAAGTTTCACTCTTGAGAAGGGCCGGTTATGGCACTGTAGAAGAAAGAGGCCTGAGACACGTCCGCTTCGGATGGCCTTTATTAGCGGCGAGAAGTTTTGGTGGCGCCCTCCTGTGGTTCCCCTTTGTGACGTCATTACCTTGCAAACAACAAGTTCGATGGTGTTTGTTATTAGCATGGTGGAAGCTTGAAATCATTGCGCTCTCAAAGGAACACTGCCAACACCGTCAAAATAAGTTCTTTCATTCCTCTTATTTCCGTCGATGAAAATCCCCTTTCCGACGTCATAGTCAGCGTTCGGCCAATCGTGGAAGGCCGACCACAGCGACGCTTTCGGTCGCGCACGGGGCTAATAGAAAACTGCTATAATGGTCTGCACGCGCTCCCGTGCTCCTGGTCCCTGGCTCGTCTGCCTCTTTTTCGTCTACTCAAAGTTATCCAAAATCTACAAAACATGATCCATTTCGAATGTTACGTCGTAATGTTAGAAGGCCTGCGCCACTGCAGAAAAGCGAAAAAACTGACATAGCGGAGGGGGAATGTCTAAAGCTACATAAGGAGGTAACAGATCAGCGCCATAATGCTCCAATCCAAAGCGAGCTTCCTACCGTCTTCAGCACTTCGGCGCACGTGAAGCCCCACACGCCGAAATCCAACGAGCGCGTGCTGGAGCAATCTCACCTAGAAGACAAGGCCTGCGCGTTTCCTCCTCTAAACGTCATTACTAGTAGTCAGGCTCTGCTAGTAGTTAGGGTGCCTACATGTCTGTCTGTCTCAGGGTGAAGACATCCATTGTTGCACTGAATGTTCAGCGCGTGACGCTCTCGCGCACTCGTTGCGTGACCTGGGCGCTAAAATGGCGTCTATGCATTAGCCAAAGCTACGCGCTCGAGCTGATTGACACCGGATTGCGCGTACTTCAAAATGCATAAAAAAACGATTGGGCGTAAACATGGCTGAGATGTCACCACTCAAGCAAAAGCGCGCGTGTGTATGAAGGCACTCTATACTAGTAGTATCCTCTCAGCGCCCCCTAGCTAGCGCAGATGAGCACCATCGTCCGCTACATCGTCTGCGACATCATCTGCTCCATCTCCTGCTTTAATGTTCATGTTCAAAACAAACTCACATTCATAGGCTGCTAAGACCGACAATCTTGATGGTGTCGCATGAACTCACTTGAATAGACTGCTAAGACGGGCAATCTAGATCGTGTCGCATGGCTCGCTATCAGCTCGCGCTCAGCAGTCGCGCGCACAGCTATGGCCGCGAGTGAACCCGACGTAGTTGTGACGTGGCCCTTACTCTCGGGGGAAATAAGTGTTTGAAATCAAATAGTCAGGTGTCACAACTCTAGTATCCCTGTTACATGGGCACCCTTAATCGCGGTTAACTCAGCTTTAACTGCGGTTACGCGGTACCACAGTTACCGCACAATACTCTCGGACAGCTATTTCAGAAAAAGTGAAAAGCGCGCGTGCACTGCTTTGATGGGTGCTCAAGATGCTCAAACGGACGTTCGCCCATAGCTTTGACTGCATAGCCGCAGAATGTCGTCCGCAAGTACTGTACGCTACCTGTGGCTTAGCGTAAGTGCAGTTAAGTGTGCCCGTGTAACAAGGGAATAAGTAGAGTCTACCATAAACTAGGGTGTCTCAATGTCCTTCTGTTTAGGGTGATGCCACCCTTTGTAGTACCCGATGACGACAGCACGCGCTCACGGATAAAAATCAAAGGAATCGACGAAAATCAAATGTTGCCATACATGGGTTGCACGTGACGTCATATCCTTCCTCCTTTCTGGTGGCCAAAACCTGCTGTTATAATGAATCTATGCTCACTCGTTTCCGCTCGCTCGCGACGCTCGTGTACTGCTTGTAGAATATGCACAGTAAAGGCTACGCTCGAGGAAGTTCGGCCACCAGAAAGGAGGACCAAATTACGTCAGTGCAACCTATGTATAGCACAGTCAGCGCCACAAACGCGTGCAGAGACACGCTCTTTCACGCGCTTCTGAACAAAAAAGAAAAATAAACGTGTGGGACAAAATGGCCGGATGTCTCCACCCTAAGCAAGGCGCACATGAAGGCACCCTACCATAAACAAAGAGCATATGAGCCACACTGGTACTCACTGACGGCAATGGCTGAATCCATGGCTGCTGAGTGCGTGCTGACAATGAGCTTCCAAATTTATTTTTGCAAAGTGCATTCCACACCATCAAGGCCGCACTCGTTCTGGGCCTTCGTAGTGAACAGCGCATTTAAATATGGGGTCCAGTGAATACCCCCTATAGACCTTTCTAATGTTTACAAAATCACAGTCCAGCGTGCGATCTTCACAGCCCAGCACGTGCGTGTTCGTCGCTTCGGAAAGCGAGCAAAGCACGCGCCATACGCACGAACGCTCAAAATGGCACCGGCCACAAGCTCGTTTTTGGAAAGGTCTATAGCAGCATTTAGAGAGATCTAACTCTATAGCAATATATTTTGTGTTCATCATAGACCCTTTCCGGAATTCAGACTGGCAACTTTGATCACAATCATCATCTGAAAAATGGCCTATGTGCTATACTAATGGCGGCCGTCTGTTTAGTGATGAAGGAAGAAGTTGGAGATGCTCCTAAGCAGATGATTCGATGCCTATACATTCTAGATGTTAGCGCGATGTGAAGCAGGAATCGGATGCAAGAGCTGCGTAAGCGTTCATTTCTAATTCGGGCCCAGTCAATCTGTTAGTAGCACACACTCGGCTTCAAAGCCCCTGGATGTATAGAAGCTTATCAAGGCGTCTATGTGGGCTGGCGCTTCATTCTGACTGGTTGGATCTTTTTCGCCATCGACACTGAAAGAGATTTATAGCGAATTCGGGTGGTCATTTCCCGGCAAAATATTTTGCCATATCTCCGGCAAGGGCATTCGCGTGGTCAAAGGCAGGCGAGTGCGCGCCGTTCGGGTGGCGCTTCTCAGGCGGGTGCCGGCAATTTACCGGCACAATTTTCACCCGAGCTTCAAGAGGTCGGGCAGCTTGTCTGCCAGACTGTATCCGGTGTCGTCATATCCGAATCGGGAAAGGGAACTAAACGAAACAATGCTCGCCGATAGCGGGTTCGAGTAGAAAACGAAGCCACTGAGACAGACACCCCTCTGTGGTCCGAGAAAAGACAGCAATAACAACGGAGATAAAGATAAAATATTTTAAAGGGAGCTTGCGTAAGATCAGTTAGCTATGGGGCACAGCGTGTTATTATACCGCTGTAAAAAAAAAAAAAAATGTATTGATAGTGCTGCAGCTCGAGACTTGAACGCGCCTTACTATTTTAAAGACTGGGCCAAATGAAAGTGCTGAGGATTCCAGAAAAAAAGGTAATAACAAGAAAATGAAATATAAACAGCGACGCTGGTGAGCTTTCTGGGAGTTTGTAAGATGGCAACAGTTCATCGGGAATCTAAACAAAATATATTAAAATTTCTTTACCGAATATATGTTGCTGATGCCTACAGCGTGCGTATTGTATCATAAAATAATCGAGGAAGAAGTTAACAAAGTTCACGCGCGACCCAGGCAAACGAAAACGCCAGTTGCCGGCGCTTTGTGTTCGGGTGGAGAGGGTCACGTGGTGCGCCGCTGGCGCGGTTTTGGTTGCCTCTGCTGCCGGCGTGGGCTCACCGGTGATTGACCACCGAATTCGCCATTAAAAAGAACTGATCAGTGTCGCGCGCATTCTCATTTACCGACGACTTGCGAAAGTGACGGTGCCCCATACAGTACAGCAAACCACAGGTTCATCGCCGCCATTAGTACGGTAAAAGTCAAACTGCCATTTGAGTCACCAGATGGCACTGAATTCCGGAAAGGGTCTATTGCGCAGCGATTTCACGGCTTTAAGAAAAGTTCCCGAGAAAAAAAGAGAGGGTTTTTCGGCCCGCGTAAATAAACTATGCATCGCAGAGAGCTCAAACTTCGTGAGAATGTGACGCTGGTGGTTGGGATAGAACGCGAAAGTTTGACAACATGACGTTACCCAGACAAATAGATAATCGGCAAAAATTAAATTGCTTGATGACCCGACGCTCACCTAAGCCTAATATTGCTAAAACGAGAAATTACATCGCGGGTTCCTGTAGCGTCTATTTCAGTAAAAACAACTTGTCAGGAAGGAAGAACACAATATCCACTCTGTTGCTGACAAGTGTTTACGACTGATATAAATCACACAAGCATACACACTGTCGAGTTCTGTTTTGACGATAATAGGCTTAGGTGGCAGTCGGCTCGTAAAAGAATTTCATATTGGTCAATGGACCTCTTGGCGAATATGTGCTGCCACCTAGACACGCGAATTGGTTCGAGACTAGGTGATTCGAAAACAACGCGCGCCCAAGGCCTCTCCCACCCGTTCCACACCCAAAACGTCAGCTACATCCTGTTCACCCATTGAGGCGATGTGACCTAGATACGGCTCCCCCAAGCTCACCTTTGTCCCCATCGTGCGTAATCTTCCGCCCCGAGGTCGACACAACGAAACCGCTCAAAGGCGAGAAATGCAAGATGGCGGATTGTTTGTAACTAGATACTCTTGAACCCAGGCGCATGAAATACTCCGCGCATGCGCACCGCGTATTTCTACAAAAGGTCCATTATCCTTTGACGTGAAACGTTCTTTGACTATACTCTATTTCACCTTATGATGTACCGCAGGGAAGGCTACGAGCACGAGCTCCTTGCTTTAGGGAGCATCTCGGCGGCACAAGCTCTCGTGCATTAAGGGCAGCTGCCAACGCTATGAGCTCGCGCTTCTAGCCTTCGCTGCGGTACAACATAAGGTGAAACGGAGTATAGTTGCTCCAGATGTCGTGAAGCCGCATTTCGTGAAGCGATGGCCTGCGACGTCCCATGATGCAAAGCGCGCAGTGTTCCATTATGGGACGTAACAGACCTACATACCAGTTCGGTTTCTGCGCTAAATTAAGCGAGGAAGTTGAATTCATATATAGGTCACGTGACATCCGGTCACGTAACATCCGGGAACGTGACGTCAATTTCGCGCTAAATTTAGCGGGAAAATTAACGTCCCGTGTGCTACACATCAATTCAGTTTCCCCGCAAAATTTTGCGCGGAAATTGATGTCACGTGATTTGATGTAACGTTACCTATACGGCGATTTAGTTCCTCCTCTAAATTTCGTTTAAAATTAACGTCTCGTTACCTAGACGCCAATTCAGTTTCCTCGCTAAATGTAGTGGGGAAATTGACGTCATGTGACGTGATGTTACGTGAAGCTAGAACGTGTTACGAGTGCAACACAGTTGCCCAGCAGTTTGCCATATACTGTTGTTTTTTTCTAGGTAACGTCATGTCCTCAAACTTTCGCGTTATTTCCGCATCGCTCGAGCCACATTCTCACAGAACGCGAGCTTTCTGCAAAGCATAGTTCATTTACCCGGGCCGAAAAACACGGTGCTCGTTTCTCGAGAACTTCCTCCACTTCCGAAAGGGAGCTCTTGCCATGCAGTATCAATGCAAAAGGGCTAGGCAACTTGGAAAACCTTCAACCGTGAAGCCAGGAGCATATATTGACCTAACAGACAATTTCGACTAACGCGTCCTCATATCCAGGACGATTTCAGTTCCCTCGCAGGCTTTATTTTTATCATCGTCACATTTAATTCCATGGTTATTCGTAAATACTGGTCTCATCGTAAGAAAACATCAGTTTCTTTAAACGCAGAACACAATATATCACGGTGTAAGCCGCTCGCATTTCTCTCTTAAGCGAAATAATATATAATTATGTTTCGATTGTGTCATCTTTTCGCCAGCTGTCTGCATAACCCCGGCTATTGGGGTTCGATGCGGCACGCCCTTCGCCTTTGCAATCAGCTAAATGAAGAGCAGCGATTGAGTTGTGAGTGCATCGCGGTAGAGTACACATGGGAGCGACTTAGCGAATGAGGAGCCAAACAAACTCTTACTTCTGTGGTCACGTTCAGGATTTCCTCGCCGGCGGCGTCGGGAACGAACATGGCGTATGCAGCTTCCTTCTTCCTTGGAGAAAATATAGATTTGTGATGGACGATAGGTGTCCCCTGTCGCGTGAGCACGCCTCGTCTTCGTCGTCTTCGTCGTCGCTGCTATTTCTCTGTTCACTACTCTGGTCAAGCGATTATAAGCTCGAAGCACGTGGAGCAAAGGCTCGCTCTGCAGGACCCAAGCAGGGTCACGGCCGGACTGAACTCTCGCGCTTCTTCGTATCTTCGTGCAAGTAGCGTATCCAGTCCTGGCGTGGTAGGGTGTACTAAAACTAAAAAATGTGCCGACCGCGTCGGCATCTCCATAGAACATAGTTATTGCCGTCTACGTGTTACTCTTCTCTGTCCCTGTCCTTTTGTACGCAACTGTAACTATGTTCAATCTAAACCTACTCGCCTTAATGTCTACATTACTACAGTTTATCTCCATAGAAGCTGGAAGCTGTGTGGCCCCAGCTATTATGCCGCAGGGGGCCCCGGGTTACGCTGCCAGCCACAGCGGGGCCAGGTGGTCGGTCGGCCAGCGTTTAGCAAGGACGGTTTGAGACCTTCGAGTCTGTGTGCCGTTACCTGCAGTCTCGGGGTTTTTCGAATTATGGTGTGGGGTGTGTCGGTGTTCTGCGTTTCGTGCTAGCGACACAATATTGTGTCACTGCTAGCTGTGCCACAGAAACTAGGGACTCACAACGATGTCAAATATGGCGAAGAAAAAAACGGAGTGGTGGTGTTTCGTACCTTGGTGTAACGTAGGTTACAGCACATGCTCCGAAAAACACTCCTTGTTGCGGATGCCGGGCGACGCCTCTCTAGGTGTTCGCGAAATGGGATAGTCTGATTAAATTAACATATACTCTGTTACGCAATTGCATTTCTTTCTGAAATAAAATAAAATAAACGGATGTCTAAAAAGAATCTGTGACCTATGCGATATGTCAGAAAAAACTTCTCCAAATGGGATGGTCCTTCAATAATGACATCAGTTGAAGTTGCTCTATTTAACTTGTGTGTCTTGGTGTTTATTTTCATATGATGCATGCTCACTGTATGATATCAATTCATACATCTTCAGTTCTATAAGTTTCGGCTTAGCACGAAGAAGTCAAGAAGAAATCGGTTTTATTAATTCATGCTACACAAAAAAAAATGTATCGGGCGTCCGCGAGAAAACCAAACCCTATTAATTTGCACCGCAAAAATAAACTAGAAAACGTGGAGAGCTCGAACTTTTTCAGCGTAGCCCCAGCCGTTCGAGCAAGATGCTAAGGATTCAGCACCAACCGTTATCTTATTCAAAAGTCGTTTTCAAAAATTTCTAATGGGAAAATGGGGCCGAATTTCGCCCGTTTTCGGTTTCTGGCGCCATAGAGCTCCATGTATTCGACAGCCTCGTCAGCCGCCATTTTTCCATTATGATTTTTGGGAAATCGCTGATAACACTTGAATAAGATAACAATTGGTGCTAAACCTTTGGCACTTTTTTTTGAACGGCTGGGGCTACATTCTAACAAAGTTGGAGCTCTCCGCGATGTCTAGTTTATTTTTGCGGTGAAAGAAACGAGGTTCGTTCTTCTCGCAGACATTCTGTATTGACACCAGAAAAAGAAAAGAAAAGGTATTTAAAGTAAACATGTAGAGCTGCAAAAAAAAAAAGAGATGAAAAGTGCTTTGACACTAATGTGGTGAGGTAAGCATCACATATCACATCGTACTCAAAATTCGTTTTCTTGATTCTGGCATATAAGGTGCGCAGTCCCTTATTATAAATTATAGACGCGTGATAAGTAACTGACCGCTCCCAAACGGCACTTGCTCTTTGAATATGAGTTTCTGTCGGTCACGCCAATCGCGCTTTTTCACAGGGGCGTGAGGTAGGATAGAACTTATTCTTTCTCACAATCGAGCAGACGAAAACAAACGAAGGATGCGACCATTTTCACGCCGTATAAAGCATCTCTGCTTCGACCGTCAGGCCTCTGTCAGCCTCCGGATGGCCGTGCTCTGCCCCACAGCGCCATCACCGGCGTGCTTGCAAATCGCGACACACTCATGGCCGCCTATGGTACTCCTTCCCATTCTTGTACGCCCAGACCCAGGGCTCCTGGGTATAATTCCCTCCCCTGCCCGTTTCACTCTGGATGAGCATCGTACCGCCGTGCGGTCACATATAACTACTGCGTGATGCACGTTAAAGAACCCAGGCTAACAGTCGTATTGCACTGGCTAAATTTCCCATTTAGAGTGAGTAACAATGTCGCTATACTCTGGAAGACTAAACTCCCTCTGTTATACTATTATATGTTGGACTACCACAGGCTAACTGGTACACGCCTTAGGCCTTTCTGGTACACCTAAACCCTCGTAGGTCGAAATTTAGATTATGGTAATAAAAACGACTAATTTGTTTTTATTTTGTTTTGTTAGGAGACGTCGGGTAGATTTTTGTTACACGCAACTTTAGGTCATAATGTTTTTATACCTTAGTGCTATACTACGCTTCACTTGAAGACAGACCGCAGGTGCTTACAGTTGTCCTCGGGAAAATTTATTGAAAATAAAGTGAGACGCGTAGAGCTAATTTTTGGAAAACAGAGACGACTTGCATTTCGATACCATACCAGATCAACGTTCACTCTACAAGTTAACTTAAATGAACATTTATTCCGTTATCATACTATAAATTTCGAAATTTCCTATTAACTCTAAGCAAGTTTTGTACGGTGGGGTAGGAAAATCTACTAAATTAATTGTGCAATCGGGGGTCACAGCGTACTGGAGTCACTTTTATTTCGAGTATATATAAACGACCTTCCACTCAATTTATCATCTCAGATACGATTCTTCACGGATTATTGTGGTGTTTATCGTAGCATCATTAACCCGAATGATCAAGCATTTTTACAAAACGATCTAAAACTAATATCACTTTGGTGCAACACATATAGCATCTAAAATTTAACACAAAATATTTAATATGTATCATTCGCAAGCCAATCCCCTTCCACACTTTTTCAATACGCACTCAACAACGCTGACATAAAAAAGTTAAATCTTTTAAGTACCTTGGAGTAACATATGTAGAGGTCCTCACTTGGAACAACCACATCACTAACACCGTGTCCAATGCATATAAAGCACTAGGGTACATTAAATGTAAACTTCTTCGATCATCAAAGGCCTTAAAATACTAACCGTATGTAAAACATTTGTTAGATTGAAACTAGAATATGCTAATATCATCTGGTACCCTCTTCAAGTATACCGTCTTAACAAGCTTGAATCTCTCCAAAAATAAAGATCACATTACGTTACCCATGACTACTCAAACACATCAAATGTCAGAGCTATTAAAAAAACTGAAGTCTACTAACCCAAAACACCAAAAGTGCACGTCTTGTCTTTTTTGATTGCATCTACTATTCATCATATAAGTTTCGACGCATTCATCTCCAAAGCCAGTCCTAAATTTATCAGCGTCTTGATCATTCCTTTTCCCGCTTTTTTTTTCGTGATTGCAGTCGAGCTTTATTTTGCGATTGCAGAGTGGAATTCATTTCCCACGCACAGTGCTTATGAAACTCATAAAACCAAATACCGTGACATAAATAAAAAAACGTTTTGTGAAGTATGCACAGTGCTATTGTTTTTAATTAGTGCTTGCCTTTTTGTTTTTTAGTGTTTTGTACTTCATGTTGTAACTCCCCTCTCATGAAAAGATTTTTTTTCGTCAGTAGACTTAAGAAAATAAGACTAAACTGAACTACATGTGAATGTACGGTGTAAGGCATGTCTGCCACGGAAGCAGATAAATTCTTGAAATTAGTTTCATAACTACAATACAACACACCGGAAACACGTTAGTCATAGAGCCACCTTACCAATAATACGGTGAATTCATAACCATTGCATGACGTTCCAATGCCTCCACTTTCACTTTTCCATCCCGTCCTTGACCCACCAAGTGTAGTGACCGTTTACCACCGGATGCCCACAGATTTCCCGGTATCCACACATAGTGTTGCTCTAAATGAAACAATAAAAAAAAAACCGAGCTTATCTAATAACGTTGACATTACAGTCATTGTATATATGGAAGCTATAAAGTCATTACTCAGAGGCGCTCTAGACACGGCTGGGCTGTATTTCAGGAATAAAGAAAGGAATAAACGAGGAACGCGTTCGCTACATCTCAGAATGAATAAGGCTATAGAGATAAATATGCTGCATATTTTATCCCTAGTTTTATACATTCTGAAATGCAGCGAACGCGTTCCTGAGTTATTCCTCTCAGTATTCCTGAAATATAGTCCAGCGGTGTCTGAAGCGCCTCTGATATATAGCGAGCAAACGTAACTTGATCTTGCCGCACAAGTGCTGCTTCGACTCGTTTGAAATCCTGCAGCTCTGCTAAATGAAACATAGGCGTGATTTGCATGTATGATGTACGGAAGTTAAAACAAGTAAGTACTCTTACAAAAGTAAGTTACCTGTACACATATTGAATTAAAAAGCGGAAAGGGCAGACACGGACATGAAGTAGATAGGACAGCGCTATGCTCACAATTGGTCTACTTCATGTCCGTGTCTGTCCTTTGCGCTTTTTAATCATTATGTTAAACCAACTAGCCCATCTTAATATTTTAGTACTGTATACATAAATCATGCTATACTTCACGAAAACTTTCTGTGGCTATGCACCCGACGCTATATGAGAACACGGGCCCCTAGACCTTCGACGCAGCGGTATGGTTAATGCCTTTCATGTAAACTCTTGGAAGTACCTAAGAGCATCCCAAGTAGCACGCCAGGAAAGCGACTTACTTGCACTATGTTTAGCAGTCCTACAGGCTGTTAAGAATGGAACCTTCGGCAACCTTCTTCCGAGTTTCAACGCTGCGGAAACGAGTCCCGAAACGAGTCCCGACGTGTTCAGGACTGACGCCCACCTGTCGAAGGCTGCCCAAAACGTGTCTCAACGCGTCCGTGACGTCAACGGGACGTGTGTGTGTGTGCGTGTGGGTTCGTGTGCTCCGGAAGGGGAGAGAGGCCTGGCCTAACTGCGGAGAACCTTGGCTATGACTCATTTCTGACTACGACGCGGCGGACCCAGCTGCAAAGCACGTGGCGGTCGCACCTGCTGCCCTGGCGGAGAGAGAGGGAGAAAACGGACCCCTAGATAAGGCGGGGCGTGAGGCTGCTGAGCTGTTCTCTTGGATTTGACGACTGTATCGCTACCATGTAATTAAACCGTTCGTTACGTTACCAATTCTCCCACCTCCACTGGACCCCTGGGTTCTTCACGTCGGGGAATGGTCGTCGTCACGAGCCAGGAAGCTCCCGGACGTGCGGCCTAAGCCCCGCCTCGAACAACTGGTTGGCAGCGGTTGGGATCGGACCATGCGACATCGTGCTACATCTGCGGGTGAGCGTTTGGACTTTGCTTTGAGATTCGCCAGGCTTCAGATTATGGGTAATTAATTTTGAACTGCTGGGAATCCTTAGTGTTTGACTCGTGCGCTAGGTTTGTGTACAACCTCGCGACAAGTTTTATTGCAAAGCCAAAGCTAAAGAGCAGCGATCATGGATCTGATGAGGTTACTGAGAACAGATTTACTCTGTTTATGTGAAGAATTGGGTGTGGAGGTGGAGCAAAAGATGAAGAAATCTGAGATCAGTAAAGCGATTTCAGAGAGCGCGGAAGCAGAGGAAATTAAAAATACGTGGGAACTGCTTCAGAACGCTAAGAGTGAAGCTGCAGCAAGAGAGGAACGAGAACAGGCTGCAGCGAAAGAGGAACAGGCTGCAGCTAGAGAGGAACGAGCACAGACTGCAGCGAAAGAGGAACGAGAACAGGCTGCAGCTAGAGAGGAACGAGCACAGACTGCAGCTAGAGAGGAACGAGCACAGACTGCAGCGAAAGAGGAACGAGACCAGGAGCGAGCGCTGAAAAGGCTAGAGCTCGAAATTGAACAACAGCGATTAAACTCGCAGAACAGTAGAGTTGGGGCTCCGGCACGAGCAAGTGAGACCGAGTCGTATCAAATGAAGAAGCTCATGCAGCCGTTTAAAGTTGGGGAAGACGTGGGCCTATTCTTAGTTAACTTTGAGAGGACATGTGAGAAGTTGAGCTTCGCCCCAGAAACGTGGCCGCAACGGCTTTTGACTCTGTTGCCCTGTGAGGCTGCAGAGGTTGTCGCGCGCCTTAGTGCTGGAGACGCGGACGACTACGACAAGGTCAAGTCCAGCCTTTTGAAGCGGTACCGCCTTTCTGCCGAGGCGTTCCGTCAAAGGTTTAGAAACGCATCCAAAAAGAGCAGCGAGGGCTACTCGGAATTCGCGTACGGGCTTAAAACCAACCTGATAGAATGGTTGAAGAGCGAGGAAGTGTACGAAAGCCGAGACAAGGTAGTCGAGTGTGTGTGCCTCGAACAGTTCTTTCGTAGCATTCCGCAGTCAGTCAAGCTCTGGGTGCAGGACAGGGTGGGAGTCGACTCTGTCGAAAGGGCCGCTGAGCTAGCCGAAGAGTACGCAACGCGTAGAAAGCTGAGCGGAGAGGAAAGCGAATCCGGCCGAAGCGATCAGCGCAAGACCTTCCGACAGGGTAACGGCTCGCGAGAAAACGGGCCCGAGAAGCCCGAAGCAGGACAAAAGGTCCCAGAAAAGAGCGCAGAACACTCGAACGGAGACGAGGCGCGGAAAAGCCCAACAGGGCAGTTCGAGGCAAGGAAGCCGTTCCTGTGCTACAACTGTCAGGAGCCGGGACACACAGCGGCCAGATGTAAGAAACCGCGGGTTGTGTTCTCGTACGTGAACGTTAGTGACAAGGACCTGAAGCTTCTTCGTCCCTATCTTCACGAGCTCCATGTAAACGGAAAGCCGTGCAGGGTGCTTCGGGACAGTGCAGCGACGATGGACGTTGTCCATCCGTCGTATGTAACGCCATCCGATTTTACGGGAAAGGTAGTTTGGATCAAGCAGCTGCTCGAAAAGCACAGTGTCTGTCTGCCTATGGCGAGAGTGAGGGTAACTGGCCCGTTCGGAGAGCTAGTGACAGAGGCGGCTGTCTCGCAAACAGTCCCGTTGGAATATCCTTATTTGTTTTCTAACCGGTCAGATTTCCTGCTGCGCGAAAGGGGTCAACAACTGGGAGAAGGGCTAGTTCAGTCGTGTACGAGGTCCAAATCGCGTCAGGTCGCCCCTTTGTTGACAAGTGATCCAGAGCCAGAGGCAGCTGACGGGGAGCAAGCACTCCCAGAGTTGGAGGCAGAAAACCGGGATGAGAGGGACCAGGTTGTAGAACAGCCTGACCTCGTAGCACTAGAAAGCGTACGCCGTCCCAACGCGCCGGCGAAAAAGGCGGAGGAAGACGGGATCAGTGAAAGATCTCTCGTAGCTCCGGCGTCGCGTAACTTTGGTCCTCTGCTACGAGTAGACAGAGTGTCTTTGACAGTCGAGCAGAAGAGCGACCCTAGTGTGTCAGGGTTTCGCTGTACAGCTCAGGAGATTGCTAGGACCAATGTGACGGGGAACGAAAGAGGCGGATTGTTTTATCGGCGCTATAAGGACCGCATTTTCACGTCTAGAAATCACGTGAAAATCGATCACTACGACTTTAGCGTAAGAAAAAGGAAAGGCAAATTTAACGGCAATGCCAATGGGTTGAGCAGATTTTTCTGATATCACCAAAACAGTAGGGATGATCTCAGAGGTCTTCGTCATCCACGGGAATGAGGATCTAAGTGGGGGCACTTCGTTGAAACCCCAAAATGACCTCACAAATTGCGAAGAAGTTTTTGTCTTTTGTCTTTTGTTCTTAGTGACCTCGTTGGAAAAATGAGTTTTTTTTTATCGACAGGGGGTCTCGATACCCGGAATTGTACCAAATTTTGGTAATCCGTAATCCAGTCTGGCGGGTCTTTGGCGAATTCCGAGCGTTTGACTGCGGTGTGGCGTGGTGTTGTGGGGGACGTTTCCGCTGATGCCTCTGTTGTGAGAGGTTTGGGAGTTTGTTTGGTGCTTGCAGCGTCTTCTCAAGGCCTACTCCAAGCCCACCTCTTCAGGCCAGCGATTGTACCACCGGCCATTCGAGGTTTCCCTGGCCCCGGAGGGGCTGTTAAGAATGGAACCTTCGGCAACCTTCTTCCGAGTTTCAACGCTGCGGAAACGAGTCCCGAAACGAGTCCCGACGTGTTCAGGACTGACGCCCACCTGTCGAAGGCTGCCCAAAACGTGTCTCAACGCGTCCGTGACGTCAACGGGACGTGTGTGTGTGTGCGTGTGGGTTCGTGCGCTCCGGAAGGGGAGAGAGGCCTGGCCTAACTGCGGAGAACCTTGGCTATGACTCATTTCTGACTACGACGCGGCGGACCCAGCTGCAAAGCACGTGGCGGTCGCACCTGCTGCCCTGGCGGAGAGAGAGGGAGAAAACGGACCCCTATATAAGGCGGGGCGTGAGGGCTCCATTTGTTCTCTTGGATTTGACGACTGTATCGCTACCATGTAATTAAACCGTTCGTTACGTTACCAATTCTCCCACCTCCACTGGACCCCTGGGTTCTTCACTTCGAGGAATGGTCGTCGTCACGAGCCAGGAAGCTCCCGGACGTGCGGCCTAAGCCCCGCCTCGATCAAGGCCTTATCTGGGCCTAATATTGTTTTGCTCTTAGGGGTTAGTTCGAACCAAAACACTTTCATTTGGATTAAAAGAAAGCTAAAGAGGTTATTGAAGAAAACAAAAACGAGTTAGAGGTGGATTTTAGAGTATTTGTGTCCCGTGAATTCGTCTTCCCCTAAGATGTACCGTATTTTTTAGGCTATAATGCGCGGGCTATACATGTTTAAAAGTGAAAAGCTTAGGCTGTGCGGACTATCTACGCGTGCGGGCACTGGAAAATTTGTTTTTCAACATCGTTCCTCATGACGAGACTTGACGAATTTTGTGAATGAAAGAGTATGTTCAAGATGATTTATGTATGATTCAAGCTTCTTTGTAAGCTAGAAAGCAGACGTTCTTCAAGTTGCGCCGTGTATGATAAGATTTTCGGGTCGACTAAGCACCGTGGGCGTAATATGCACGCTGTGCGGGCTGTGCAGGGTGCGGACTACCTAAGCAAACACTTTTCTTTTCGGCCTAATTGACTTTTGCAAATTATACACCGGGTGCGGACTATAGTCCGGGAAATACGTAAATAAACGAGAAAAACACCAGAAAACCTCCTACCAGTCGTCAATGTCATACTGTAGTATGACGTTGACAACTGGTAGGAGGTGTTTTGGTGTTTTTCCTTTTTGGGCCGGCAAGCCCGTGTCGCTCGTGTGGGCAGCGCGTGCAATTGCCAGTCTGCCACGAATATTCGCCCGCAGTGACACAAGACATGACGTCTTTTTCCAACCTTTTTGAAAATAGCAAAATTGTTCGTGCGTAGCTTTGATAGGAGCTGAAGATGCGACAGAGCGGAGGTTCCGAAAACTCCTATTATGACGTCACGCTCCGGGAAGGAGGGTCTTCAGCGATAATCTAGATATGACTTTCTGCTGCCTCCGCGCACTGAAAAAATAAAAAAAAAATCTTCATATTCGTTATCCTGGACGCCAAATGTAGGCGATTTAAGTGTTCTCACTCAGATACAGGACCGCTTCAGTTTCCCTTTAACAAGCCAGAAAAATGCCAAGTCAAACTTTTCTCTGTTCCGCCCCATGATTGCTAACGTCCATGACATAAGCCAAAGATGCAACGTGACTACCTAAACAAAAAATTAAGGACGTTTGCAAATCTCTGTAACTCGAAATTAGAGCGCAGCCCTTGGGGAGGCGGAGGGGGAAGGTACGGAGGGGAGGGTATGCCCCTCCTCCTCCGTACCCTCTCCTCCTTTTCTCCTCCTGCCCCTACTCCTCTCCACTCCTCCTGCTCCTATCCCCTTCCTCTTTCTTCCTCTTCATCCTCATTTCCTCCTTCAATCGTTCTCCTGTCCTCCTCCTCTTTACTTCCCTTCCTCCCACAGTTTTCCCGCTAAAATTAGCTAAAAAATTGAAGTCATTTTACCTCAACACCAATTCAGTTTCCCCGCTAAATTTGGGGGGGGGGGGGGAAGTACGTCACATGACTTGGTGTCTCGTCACCTATGAACAAATTCAGTTTCTCTGCTAGATTTGGTGGAAAAATTGATGTCACATGACCTCAACACCAATTCGATTCCCCGCTAAATTTAGCAGGGAATTCCCCGCTAAATTAAGGCCACGTGACGTCAATTTTTTTGATAAATCTAGCTTAGAAACTGAATATGTCCGCTAATCTATTGGAGAAGCTGAATTTCCCGCGATATTTAGCGGGAAATTGAATTGGTCTTGAAGTCACGTGACGTCAGTTTTCCCTCTAAATTTAGCGCGGCTACGCCGACGCCAACGCCGACGCCGACGCCGCGAAACACGGAAACCGGCGCGTAAGCACTGCGCTTTAAAAACAGATTGAAGATCAACTGCGGCACTTGTTTGATAATTTAGGGACAAAAACAATTGTATAGCAAATGTGACCCAAAGGACTGTGTTACTTAGAATACTACAACGCGATTCTCTCATTACACATATCTGTGGAATGCTTCTAGTAAGCTTAGCCAACGAGAAAAGCGATCAACTTACTACTTGTAGTGCAGTTTCAGTGGCAATAGGTGTAAGCACCTTATTGCCCTTGACATGGCGTGGCAATAGGAGCATGGTACTGCTCGAACATCTCTTTTTCAGGCGTCTCGCGGCGCCGTACGTTAGATGTAGACGCTTTTCAGAATTCACGAAATGTTCCGTGTAGTATATTTTGAGTTTAGTGGTTTTTCGGGCACGAATTTTGAGCGAGACTCATGGCCCACTCGCAGTGGAAAATTCTCAGCTCGTGGTGCACTCTTAATCTGGTGCCACCTAGGGAGCCACCTATAGCCGTGACAAATGAGATCCAAAACTTGTCACGGCCAATTTTGGGGCCACCTAAAATTGCCAGCCCGTTTGCCGTCCCTTTTTAGGTGGCCCCAAAATTTGCCGTGACAAGTTGGATCTTGCCGGCCCGTTTTTTAGCTGGCACGTTTTCTAGCTGGCCCGTTTTCTAGCTGGCCCGTCTTCTAGATGGCCCGTCTTCTAGCTGGCCCGTCTTCTAGCTGGCCAGTCTTCTAGCTGGCCCGTCTTCTAGCTGGCCCGTCCTCTAGCTGGCCCGTCCTCTAGGTGGCCCGTCCTTTAGGTGGCCCGTCTTCAAGGTGGCCCGTTTTCTGCATGGCTATAAAAATGTCCCGTCGTCCACTCCCCCGCAGGAGTATCTCGGAGGGTCCAGGACTGTGATCCACGAAGAAAGCCAGGGGATTGAGAAGTACAGGAAATTTTCACCATAAAAATAAAGCTGTGACGTGGCACTGAGCCTGACGTCTTCTTGTGAGACGTCATGCACATAGTCACGTCGCAACTTTATTTTTGAGTCGCAGAATATATTGGAAGAGCATTGCCAAGCTCCATTTGTATATTTTAGAGATTTACTTCCCGAGTGCACAGCTGAAGATACAGGTGGTGCTTTGTTGTAATAAATACCACATTCAAACAATAAAATAGAAAAGTATATGAAAACTTGTGTCACTTGCTGAAACATTGGTGCGTTGCTTTCACTTGACACACTTGGCAAACTAGGACCCGCCGCAGTTGAAGGTGCACTATCCGAGCCAAGTGTGTTGCAGTCAGCCGGAGCTTCGTGGCACAAGACGGGTCTCCGCGGCACGTCCGAAGGCTAGTTGTCCCTATCGTCAAGGCATGATGCTGCTGCGATTAAGAATTTTTATCATTTTATTATAAGAGAATATGGGAGAGAGAACATGTCTTGTATCTTAATTACGTTCTAAAATTTATCAAACAGCTGTTTTTTTAGAAAGTAGCTTGCTGGACGTAAGAGTCTATTCAGATGCTGAGTCATCGGCCAAAAACATGGTCGCTAACGTAACGTTTATTCATATGCACTACGGAAAACAAAAGAAAGCAAAAGAAATTCGCCAATTAGATAACCGCATTTGCTTTCAGCGGCCATGCTTGTTTGTAGTTACTCGACATTAAAAAGACGTCATATAGATACACCCTATAGCCTTGGTGGTAGTTTGAAGAGTGGGAACAAAATAGCAAATTTTGATGCCACCAGGCAGGGGAGCTGAGGATGTCCACTTGCCAGGATCTACAGGTCCATGGCTATATCATACAGGCTGCGTCATGAAATGCCGGCTAAATCGTTGCTCAAAAACTACACGTTGCACATAAAAAGCTAATTTTGTTTAATATGAAAATTCATAAAGTTTGACGTTAAATAATTATGGTGTCAAACATTTTGAGTAATTAACTTTGCGTAATTACTAAATCTAAAAGTATGGTCAGGTCAGGGCAAAGACCATGCTAAACTGCGTCAAATATTGTAAAACAGATAGTTTGACTTTTTTTTTCAAAAATATTGTTTAATGCAATACATTTCTTAAATTCGGTTAGCCTAATAGAAGCTTATAAACTCATTCACTCAAAAAGAACGTTTCGGCCGACGTCGACGGTCGCGTAAGCAAACGAGGGTGCACGCACAAGGGCAAACTTAGTGTATTCTAGATGTTACACTCATCAATTTTAGTATAAATGTTCCTTGTGCGGCCGTCCTCCTTTGCTCAACGCGATCGTCGACGCCGGCCGAGACGCGCGACAATATACCTCGGACGGCAAGCTGATGAGTGCGCCGTATACGCCGTGTTCTATCGGCGGACACTTCGGTAAGAGAAGAGTACCCCCCTATAAACTATTTACACCTTGTCGCTGTAAAATGCTGGTGACCACCGTCGAGGCACAGCCGGCTAGCTTTTTTTGCTTCACCTTACCATAGGCAAACCGCAAGGGCTGCGACTTTGACCCGATAACTTTAAAAATTGTCACCCGCCACGAGTGCTTGTGCACAGCCGAGCCGGCGTCAAACGCGAAGAGTCCGCGCTTGTAGCCGTTATGGTAAGTCCATGCTAAGGTGAAACGAAGTAAACCTGCTTTCCGCTTTCCCCCGGCGACGCCAGACGGTATCCGAATGATATGAAAAAAGGCGATTCCAAACGTGCTTCTTAGAATACAAAAATATTGTGTATAGGTACCTGTATCGTCCAGGACAGGGTCCCACTTGTCCTCTGTTGGCGAGAAAAAAAGTTACTAGATAGGAACTCTTTCAGCAATTGACTCTAATCCGTTATTAGCCAGTGAGCTACATAATTACCCAGTCGGTTATGCTGAAGAGGACTGTGCCCGCAGTAACGGCACCAGCCGAGTTGGCTCAGTAGTGGTGGTCGTGCTGGTCGTGCCGCCAGATCAGCGGGCCGTGTGACCCCATCGCATTCACATGTTTCCTCATGGTTACACCGCCCGCGTCGAATTCCTTTGGTATCCTTCGACGTGAGCATCCTGAAGAACTAACTCACTGTCCCGCGGCTTCGGCGCATTCTCTAACATAGGCTTACATCACCATGATAAGAAAACAAATGTAACCCGCAGATGCTTCCGATTAGATTCGTACTTCGTACGTTCGAAATTCATCGTCCTTGCACACCGAGAAGAGAAATGATCGTTATGGGCATGCGTGCCCGCTGGCTGCGCCCGCGGGGAACGCTGGGCGGCCTCGACTGCCGCCATCTAGCGGAGAGCAGAGTGTTTTTTTTTCCCGCTATTATGCGCATAGCCGGCCCGTTTTTGCCGGCCCTGCACAAACGGGCCACCAAAAACTACAGGGCCGCCTACGGAGCTACCTATATAGCCATTCGCGCCATCAAAGAGGGGAAGGGTCAACTGCAGCCGTGACGTTGCACACGGCTATTTTGACGGGGCCGGATCAGTTCGCGGCTAAGTCCTGAAAACTTTGAACGTCACGGCTATGGCCGTGACGTTTGGCGGCCCCAGATTAAGAGTGTGGGATCGCTCGGAAACAGTTGACCTGGTTAACCCTGAGATTTTGATTAAATCAGTCGAAAGTGGGCCGGTGTCCTTCCTCGCCCTCGGCGGGGCCCGCAAGGAAGCGAGTCCCAGACGTTACCGGGTCTCCGTCTTGAATGCGCCTCAACCCCGGGCGTGACTGTGGTGATTGTTGAGCAAGCCACGTGCGACGCGGCTGGCGTGAGACGCGTGTATGGGCACGCGTGAAAAGCAATGACGAGATAAAGACCAAAACTAGGCCGAATTCCCAGCGAATACAGTATCCGCGTGATTCCCGAAAATGCACCGTTTGCGATGAGCACAGCTATGCGGATTCCGATCCCGCTGCGGGATGCGGTGAAATGCGAAATTTAGAAAATGATAGATGGGAATACTTCTTCGAGTTGAGGCGCCTACAGAGTGGTGACCGGGAATAGATCCCGTGCTCAAGCCGTCCGGTGACGTAAGAATATGTGTCGACCTTACCCAATTGAACAGTATCGTTCGACTTTCCCCTAGGAGAAGAGCAAGACAGCGACGATTTGGAGAGATTTCTAGACGACAGTACGCAAAGCGGCAGTGTCAGATGCAGCTGGCGTACCTCAGGCTTTTGTGACCTGGTCAGGACGAATTGTGCGAAGGCCTCTCGGACTCGGTTTTCATGATTGATGGGTGATTTTAACTTTAACAGAAGTTCTGTAAGATACTTTGCACAACGCGTTTGCTTGGATTGTTGTTTGAAGGTTCATGTCTTATTTATACTTTACCAGATGTTTTGTTCATATTATAAATTACTTTTTGATGTGTTGTTTAAACTTTACCAGATGTTTTGTACATATTAAATTACTGTTTTATGTGTTTTTTTTTCTTTTTCTCTTTCTATATTTGTTTTCCCTTGGGCAGAGCCCGAAAGAAGGGCCAGGGCAAAAGACTAAAAAAGCCTGACGCGGCACCGGTCCCTTAAAGTCCACACATAAAAATAACATGGAAACGCATTCCATGCAACAAAATAACACAAGATGATAAAAACTTTGACAGAACTGAGACACACCGAGACACAACACAAATGCAACAATAAAAGCAACAATAAAAGGCATGCATGTAAGGATAAAAATGAGTACTGAATGAAACAAAAACGAGGATCCAGATTATAATCAACATAAAAAGAAAAACAAAATAATCTAAGGAACACACATAACAAACCTCATTATCGCTCACTTTACAGAAACTGAACAGTATATACCCAACAAAATATAACAAGGCGAGTCATGCACATCAAATGAAACAAGGATGAACTTAAAAAAAAAAGTATAATACAACGCTTTATTGTGATTAGGAAGCTTAGACAAATTTTATATCGCTGCCTACTAGCAGCGCTCTACATTTTTTTAAATAAGGGGAAAGATTTTGCATAGCTCATAGAGGGCATGTTATTGAATAGACTAATTGTTTGATAGTGTATACTCTGCCTTCCGTAATTTGTTCTTGTATAGGGTTCCCTTCTTTTAACATAATGGAACGGGTACGATTATTCTGTTGTGACTGGGGCGGCGTATAACCTTTTTTTGATAAATTAATTGAAATATTTGAAGTAGTATTCTTGATTTGCCTTTAAGATCTTGTATTTAATAAAATGCGATTCCGTCCGCATTTCTCTTATTCTCCCCCATAGTTTTCGAATATGCGTAGAACATTTTTTTTTGTAGGATTTGTAAATTATAGTCATCGGATACTGTAGTTGCGCCCCATATATTAATTCCATAACACATTTTGGAAAAAAATAAGGAGTAATGCAATGTCTCCACTAACCACTTCGGCACAAGGCTTGCCCCTTTATCATTACAGCCAAGAACTCGTGATAATTCTGAGTTTAGTTTATTTGCGTGTGTATTCCATTTTAGCTCTTGGTTAAACCCCACACCCAGAAATTTTTGCTCGGTTACTTGTTCCATTAAATCACCTTCAAACGTAATATTAAGAAAGTTTGTAAGACGTTTTGTTGCTGGTTTAAAATTCACATATTTTGTTTGGCTTGTGCTTAGTTGTAAACCATTGGAACTCAGCCATTTTGAAAGCTTTACAAGATAGGCGTTTGCCCTTTCCTCCAGGCATTCTGGAGTTGCTTCACTAAAAAAAAAAAAAAATTAATATTAGTGTCATCTGCATACAATATTAACTCCGAGGAGCCAGAAATGCTTACGATATCATTTGTATAAACTAGGAAATGTAAGGGGCCTATTATGAAACCCTGCGGGATACCATGACGCGTTTTTTTTTTCTTATTTGATTCTTTATTATTAATTTTTTATCTATTGCTGCCGATTTGTTAAATAGCTCGTTATAGAGTTCCTGTATAGGCTCCCTACGGGAGCCAGAGTTGCGCTTCTGTTTTCCACGTGTCGCC
The DNA here is from genome assembly GCA_013358835.2 of Ixodes persulcatus. NCBI lineage: Eukaryota > Metazoa > Arthropoda > Arachnida > Ixodida > Ixodidae > Ixodes > Ixodes persulcatus. The sequence continues at coordinate 37,234 of JABSTQ010004736.1, forward strand.
GCGCCGCTATTCGCCTAGATCCGATCACATGAGGAGTTGGATCAAGCGCCGTGCAGGAAAGTAGACGTTGCACGCGCACCGGCGTACGTTCCCCTGCTTTTGAGCGCGGCGCGCTCCTGGAACGCGCGGCGCCGCGATTCGCCGAAATCAGTCACGTGACGAAGCAGGATCAACATGCCGTGCAGGAAAGACGGCGCTACAGGGATGAACGCGCAACTCTGGCTCCCGTAGGGAGCCCATACAGGAAGTCTAGCTCTTTAGTAATGCGAGCGCGACCTCGCGGATGCCGTAATATTCTAGTTTTCTGAATAAAATAGTATGCTTAACGGTGTCGAATGCTTTCCTCAAATCTAAAAACAGTCCGAGTGTAATTAAATTGTCTTCAATATTTGCAACCAATTTCTCTTTTATGTCCAAAAGAGCTTGCTCTGTAGATTTTTCCTTTTGGAACCCGTATTGGGCGGTGGATGTTACACTATGCTTTGTGAAAACAAAAAAAAAACAAAAAAAAAAACTTTCGGGGTGATTTTTTTGTTATGCCTTCAAATATTTTAGAGAATATTTTCAGTACAGAAATGGGCCTATAATTTTCGATACTTTTTTTACTACCGCCCTTGTAAATCAGTCGGGAAAATATCGCTCTCTAACACGCTATTCACGAGATGCTAATAATTCTAGCTGCATGCTTGAGTGATTGAGCCTTCAACTCGTCGTCATCGCTGTTACGTCTTTCTTTATTTTATCAATGAGTGTCTCCATTGCATACATCGGTGTCTGGAAGAACATAATTGAATTTGTTATCTTCGTTGTCGTCATCACGTCGGCATTTGTATTGCCTTCAAATACCTTACTTCCGCCGATATTTATAAAACTTTACCAGATGTTTTGTACAAGCAAGTAAGCAAGCAAAACTTGATTTTGTGCACGTCTCGCGGATGGATTCCGCAAGGGGACCGGAGTGATTAATTAGGGTTTCTAGTGCGGTGGGTATGTCGGTGCCAGTGGGTGCAGCCAGCCATTCCTCCCAAGAAATGATGTGTGAGAGGGTTGGGGGAAGGGTGGGTGGGTTACAAGACCAGTAGGTGTGAGGGATCTGTTTTGTACATAATCTAAATTACCCTGTTCCGAAAACAAAAAAATGGAGATGTGGTGATTTTGAATCACCCACATGCGACGCGGCTGGCGCGAGGCACGTGGGCATGCGTGAAAAAGAATGACGAGATAAGGGCGTTTTTTCGTTTTGGAGCTTGGACTGAGTGGTCGCTCAGTTCACAGCTGTTGCGGGGACCTCGACCCAAGAAATCCGACACTGACCCCGGCAGCAGCAGCAGCTGCAGCCTTATCCCGAGAGGGACGAGGTCAGATCATCGACCCCACCGGCGTTCGAAGCCCACCATCTTAGCTTCCGAGGCTACTGACTACACGATAGCCTCTCTCGGAGCACCACCTCGCTAACACCGGCCACCTCGAAAATTGTACATTCGGCATTCTGTTTAAAAGAAAGCAAATTGGTTTTACGTTCTGAATCCAAACACCTATAGCACATTAGTCTACTCTATTTGTCATCCCAGCTACGCAGATTGCGACGATTAGTCTCGGCTAACATTGCATAATTTAGCTTGAGATATACTGGTTTGTTCCGGTAATGGCCGCTATATCACACCTCTAGGCACCAAAGATTGTTAGTGGGTTAAAAAAATGAAAGCCGTTTACAATTCCCAGTAACGCCGAATTAGAGAGCAGCTCTTGACGAGGAGGAGGGAAGGGTACTGGGGGGGGGGGGGGGGTCACGTGACCTGGGGGGTCACGTGACGATGACGTCATCAGTGACGTCATCAGTGATGATGACGATGCGGATGCCGATGACGTCATCAGTGACGTCACTGATGACTTCATCAGTGACGTCACGCGTCCCATAATGCACCGCGCTGTTACGCCGACGGCGACGGCGACGCCGACGCCGCTCAAGCCGGAAACGGGCGCCTAAGAGCTGCGCTCTAAAAAATCGAAGGCTAAAGAAATGTAGCTCAAGTTAAAGTTGTTCTGTTGAAGCATCCAGCACCAATTAGTGTCTGAATATATATATACATATATATATTTGTTTGTCCTGGGAACAGCATGGATAACACATAATGCGCTCTCTCGTCTGGTAATGGGGCATTATTTGTTGGGTTGGACGTCCCTTGCTGGGTTGACACCGCATGAGAGAGCATGGGTGTCCTTAAACGTGTACGAAAGAAGAGGGTTTTATTTACTTTTCTCAGAGCATTAGGCACAATGACCGCGATCTATGGGAGCGTCCAGAAAATGAGGATGACCACACTCTAAGAAAAGTTGGTGAGTTCCCTTTCCTTCAGAACACGGATATGGGCGAACTGCGAACAATATCATGATCCCAGCGAGTGACCAAATTCAGAATATGATTTGCTGCAAAAAAAAACCTGTTTGCGCAGGAGCAATATTCACGACGTTTCACTCGCGCATTGCCCCTGCGCACTAGGTAATTTGTTTTCCGAAAATCCAGTCGTATTCTGAGCTTTTTCATTTCCTGGGATTTCTTCATTGTAAGCCGTGATTGACTGTCTTCGTGTTCTTCCGGAAAGTGATCTCACAGACTGTTTTTAGAGGGCAGGGCGTGGGTTATCTCGTAAACACGGCCTTCGAAGGGTTGGGTAACCAAAGCGTCATGACTATATTTTTTGTTTGTTTTGAACCTTATCAATTAGCTTAATTGTTTGCTTTCAGTTGACCACAGCTATTGACCACGCTGAACCTTGTTAGGAAAAGCTTACGCGCAGGCGCTTCTAGAGTGAATTTGAACGCAGATGAAACATTGCCCTAATGAGTCCCAGAGAGGTTCTCTGCACCATATCGGGCGAGTCGGAACGCCCATTAACTTAAAGGACTCGGAATATAGCAGACGACTTCCGTCCGTTAACCCAGTTTGATGCCCCGACTTTCACTTCCTTTCAGGCCGTGGCCTTCAGCATCCAGGGGTAGCAGACACAAAACAAAAGACGCGTTCGTTCACTCAGCCGCCGAGATTGTCAGGGCCTCTGGGCAGGGAACTTCCGGCATCCGGTGGGGATATCTGGCTCGCAAGGGACCCGTTCAATTAATAACGTAAAAAAAAGAAAGAAGGCACGCCTGAATTAAGCAGGTTCCTATTTCTGAAGGAATTCGGAGAATCTAATTCTTCCTAAAATGTTTTTGTTTTTTTCAATGACAAAGCTATTTATACTACACAATACTTCGTTTGATTTTAACTCCGACCGCAGCGGACGCTATAATCTAATGGGGCCAATCATGCAGCGCCAAAAGTGGAGCGTAATGGCGCTCGTCCTCTTTGTGCGTTTGCCATCACGGACTATAGACCAATCACGAACAGCAAATGCGCCCCAATGCCGCGTTTTTGTTTTTTTAGTTTGTGAGGGTTGTAAAATGACCCCCCCCCCCCTCCCCCCCAAAAAAAGAAATGTTGGCCCCGCGGGACATTGAGGGGCGTGCTATATACGATACGGCTTCGTACTTCAATAAAGGCACGCGCGTATATTGTTGCGCAACATTTTGGGCTTGTTCTTTGGCCAGATTCGCTCGTATAGATCGAAATCATCTTCGGAGATGTCTAGTCGTCTATGCGGTGCTTGTTCACGCGTATACCGCAGCGTTAACCCATCGTTATATCAGCGCTGTTTCAGAGCTCCAATGCAGGTGACAGCCCCCTTCCCATAGCGCTGAATTTACGTTTTACCAGCGCTGAGATGCACGTGCAAACCCGCCTTTAAAGGCTCGTTCACACAGACTCGTTTTCTTACGTTACGTTACGAAAAGTCACCGGGTAATCTGTGCTTCGTATTAAGCGTGGCTACCAATTCAAGGAGATAGCCTGCCAGGCAACATTTGAGACACGAATGTCTCGGTGACTTAAACGTAACGTAAGAAAACGGTGCTGTGTGAAAAGTTGAAGCGAGCTCAACTCCTTACGTTACGTTACGACGTGCCTTGTGTCCTTGGTTGCCACAGTAACTCACCGTCCTAGCTCGTCGTCACCGAAACATTCTTGTCTCGAATGTCGCGTGCCAGGCTCTCTCCTTGAATTGGTAGCCACGTTTAATATGAAGCACAGTTTTCCCGGTGACTTTTCGTAACATAACGTAAGAAGACGGGTCGGTATGAACGAGCCTATAAATTAAGGTATTTTAAGTATCGTTTTTCATTTATAACTGATGAATTCCATAGCTCACTGTTTTGATGCGACCCACTACACATTTTAGAGCGCAGCTCATAGGCGCCCGTTTCCGGGTCGAGCGACGTCGCCGTCGGCGTCGGCGTAACCGCGCGCGCTGCAATATGGAACGTTTCCCCGCTAAAGGTAGCGGGGAAATTTTCCCGCTAAATTTAGCGGGGATACGTTTCTGCTAACTTAAGCGGGAAATCTTCCCGCTAAAGTTAGCAAGAAAAGTTTTCCGCTAAATTTAGAACGGAAATTGACGTCACGTGATCTCACCAGTTCAGTTTCCCCGTTCAATTTAGCGGGGAAAATGACGTCACGACTTCGTGCACGTCACCCATGAACCAATTCAGCGGCACGAGGAGAGAAGGGAAGGAGGGAAGGAGGCGGAGGAGGGAAGAGAAGGAGGAGGAGGAGATGAGGAGGGGAGGGTATGGAGGAGGAGGACGGACATACCTTCCCCACCTCCTCCTCAAGAGCTGCGCTCTAGTTTCGCATTGCAGAGATTTGTGAACGTCTTTCATTTTTTATTGCAACAGATAATAGTGCGAGTGAGAGGCGTTGTTGTTCGCCTTTACCAGGAAGCCGCCGCGTCTACCAGAGACTAGGAAACACCGCAGTGCTTGTGAAATTTGATCTCGAAATAACCAAAAAAGAAGAAGTCAGAATATACGCACCAAGTACTCAAGATTTCTAGCCCTATGCGATCATTAGGCGACGTAGGCTAGCCAGTCTTTCTTTTAGCTTCCTTAAAACCCAGCAGTCAAGAGCTTTTGCCCTCCAATCGTTTGAGAATACTCCCCCCCACGGCTTCCAAGGCACAGTGCATCGGCTATGGCGTGTCCTTTATCGCTCAACGCCGCTCACCAATCAGGTCATATTGGCGTTGCGCCACCGATGGCGCGCCGACTTTATCTAGTCGAGCACACCGCCCCCGCCTTCCGGGACTTTATATAAATGGTGTAGCGTGAACGTTCATCAACACAAGGGGACCGACCGTCATCAATCGACTTGAGTGGATACAACGTACGTACAGAACCTCGATCGTTTTACGGTCCTTTTTTGACGAGGTGTGTGGGAGCGGGAGATGCGTGTATTTTGGTTTGCTTCCCGAGGCCCGTTCACAGACTTGCGTTTGCTTACGATCACTAGTTGAGATGTTTTACGACGAGATAACACACTGGCACACTGGCGCCATCTATGAGGTAACCCTGGAACTATACTTCACTAAAGCAAAAGTTTCGCGGTAAATTTCGAGATCGAATAGAGGTGCTATATGAGAAATGGTCGTATATAACATTGTCGAAAGTTTTTCGAGCCGAAACACAAAGACTGGTATGCAAAATAAATCCCCCGAAAACATACACTATACGGAAGTGCCAGATGGCGCCAGTGTGTCCTCTCGCCGTAATGAGTTTTAAGAGGTTTTAAGGCACACGGTTGTGAGCACTTGAAAGTGTGTGAACCAGTCTTTAGTTTTTTTGTTTTTTTTTTGTTGTTGGTATGCATTCAAAAAATGTATAAACATAGAAAGCGCTCCTGTATGCAAGATAGTGACCACGTTAGTGCAGATCGTTCAGAAAGTGTATCTCGGTTATCTACGGAGAGATCTATGCAAACGACGGGGGCATACATTTAAGGGTGTTCAAAAAAGAACCGTTGAATAAACTACGGCTTAAAGTAGAACGTTTTGCTCAGTCTCCCATTGTAGAATTTTGTTTTGAGCTCAAACATGTCTTGACCATTTTTTTTTTTGTTTTTCAAACAATTTTTTGTTCCCTGTTTCTTTCCCTCTCAATTCCTCGTTTTCGTTATTTTTTACGAACCACCATTTTCTCCCAAATAAAACATTTATTATGTATCCCTCTCGGCAGCCTCGTCATTTGCCGAGTTTGCACTTATTGACTATCCTAGTGTTCGGCAGGAAAGTAGACGCGTTGACATTTTTGAATGTAAAATTCTGCACGAAGGAGCACTTGTAATTGGGTTTATACTCCAAATCTAGACATCAACTACACTTAAAGGAGTATAACAACTCGAAGTCTCAAACACAGCTTAAAATATGTCCAACCATCACTAGCTAGTTTGCGCAAGAACTTTTGTTTCACCAACTACACGTTCATCTTTTTAATCAGCCAGCCAACACAGCTCACGATGGTCAGTGACAACGCGTATATTGCCTGTAATTCCTAAAGTATGGTTTTCGAGAGAAATGTTCCCATATAAGCCTCCGAACATATAGTTCACATCTGAGTAAAAAAAAAAAAAAAACAACTTGGAAACCGACAATTCGTTATATACTTCGTCTCACCCTACGATGGACTAAAGGCAAAAGCTACGGGGTGCGAGATCCAATCACGAGCCACTTAGAAATTGTGCGGTATTTCGCTTCGATGCACGTATCGGTTCCCACGTCTCGGATCACTGATGAGGGGACGGGTGGACAGTGGTTCGAATCGAAGAGCACTGAGTTACTCAACAGTTTTACATCGCAAAGAAAGGCACGACATATAGGCTCTTTGCAGTGTCGAAGCTATAGAAATGATGCGGCACTTTTGGATTCGAGCATTATTCGTCCACCCCTAATCAATGTGAAGCGTGTCATAGTATAGCGTGGAACGTGATTGGACCTGGCGGCCCGTGGCTTTGGCCTTTAGTTCATCGTAGGATGAGACAAAGTAGAGCTCTTCGGTTGACGCATTTGTTATTATAGTGTCTTTGTGTTGGAAACGATATTTCTCGGGAACACTGTTATATACCAACACGCGTTTCTGACGTCACACCACCGCGGTGGCGCTGCTGTTGGCTCGGCGCATGCGCAGAACCTTCTCCTAAAACAATTCTGTTTTCTGGGCATGTAAACCGCCCACGCATATAGTGTGGGCAGGTGTTGACCTTGTATGTTTGTAAATAGGGCGTGGTGGTCTATATTAGCAGCACCGAGATATTTCGTTGTCGCCCTTTTATGATTTCCGTTCGCGACGTCGCGACAAGGATTTGCCTCACTGGAAAACGGTGATTGGCCAGGCGTTATAGGTTTACAGATAGATAGGGCTTAGCCAATCGCAAATGCCGACAAGAGCGACGCTTTTGGACGGGCTCATCGCTTTTTGTTCACTGATTTCTTGAGAACACGGGTCTCTTATCTTCGCGTTTTTTGCTTCGTGATTGTTTTTTTGTGTGTTGTTGATTGTTAATGCCGTAATCTCACTGGCTGCGGAGGATCGATAACGCGATGCTTGGAAATAGCAACGATCGTTCGTCACATCATTGCGCGATATATTTCTTGTCTTTCTCTGTGCATATTTTCTCTGCCAGAACCTCAATTATATCGCCACAGCACAATACAAAAATAAAGATGAATATCGTAATTTGTTTTTCTATGACGTTCACTGGCATAAAATGCGACCAAACATGTTTTCTTCTTTTTAATTAAAAATTGTTTAGCCGCGTGGACGATATTTATGAAACTTAATTTATGCAACTTAGGATAATTCATAATTACGCGGCCACTTCTATAACCTTCGAAGTACTGCAGACTCTTTCTGCTGTGAGAAGCTGCTGTAAAACACGACCAATGATCGAGATCCCCACTTGCCGGCATGGAGGGGCAAATTATGGTTATCTATATACTCTCAGAGGTTTCCGACTGTGTACTGCACCGTGATGCACGCGGTACGCCAGTTATCCGACCGTTGGTAATGGGTCAATCATTGATAAAGCGCTGGATCGGCAACATCTACGAAAATATCAAAGGGAAGCGCAGGAGTATACAGCATATTGCCGAACCGTTCCCACTCAAGAAAGTGTAATAGGACGAGCTGGCGAAAGATAAAAATACTAAAACCTGAAACTGAGAAGAAGCAAAGTAAACAAAAAGTCGCCATGATACGAAAAAAAAAAATAACACCTGTCGTGCATCTTTTTTTTTTTAATTTTTCCCGTCTCGGTTTTTTTTGGTTTTTGGTGTGCTGTACCTATAGTGCGAGCAAGTGTTCAATAATGTGTATTTGGCGCATGTGAACACAAAGAGCGGCCTGCCAATCAAATGGTAACGTACAAAATGCGTATGAACGCGCGATGACGAAGTAGCCAGGCTCATTCAGTCATTGGTCGAGGTCGGGGGGAAACAATCGAGCGTGTGCGCATTTGGGGGGTACACAAATGCACGAGGTGCGCAAGGATGAGACGAACTTGCCCGGCGTATTGCCTATTGCGGAGCTTCTCAGAAGTAAACATTTGTTTCTCGAAAACAAAAACATAAAAAAATCAACTCGTTTTTTTTTTTTTTTGGTTGGCGTTTGAGTTATTTGGTTTCATATTTTCATGCCGCATCTGCTTCTTCTAGAGCTTTGTGTCATCCAGCAGAGAAGCAAATGTAAAATATGCAGCGTAGGGAGTGCAGCAATATTTCGAGCTATCTAAAGTGACTGAATTCCGGGTTCGAAATTGGTAACGAGTAATTTGTTACCACGCACAATCACAATTTCTTCGGAGTAAATACAACCGCGGTGCTCCGAGCACACCAATTATCAGGTTCTTTTTAATCTGTCTGGTCAAGAAGTCAAGTTCGGTATTGCGCTCCAATAATCATTCAGTGTCAGTGTCAAAGCGGCAGTATGGAGCGTAGCGTCACGCTATGTAAACACCGCCTGTACTTCGTTTCGCACTTATACGTTGGGTCGCGGCAGACATTTGGAGTTATCCCTGCCAGCTGAACGCTGTGAGCGCACGTGACTGCTCGACCCGAGCGCCGCTGCTCAACCCCGGAAGGTCACCCGACACTCACACTGCACTACGTTTACGTATAGATGCGACAGCAGCGCATCGAATTATAGACGAAACCAAGCACACGCAATAAGACCCTCTGCTTCTTATCCAATCACAATCGTCACGTCTGCGGCTGAAAACAGCACTAAACGTTGAAGAGATTGTCCGGTCAAATTTTGTATTCGAGAAAACAACTGGATATCATTGTTGTTGCCTCGAGACGCATCGTACGTGCAATATCTTAATTTCATATGCCCCTCTGGATGAGTAATTGAATTTATACTGCTCCGATCGCACTCTAGCGTAAACGCTGCTTTCGGCGGCCACATTGGAGCTCTGACGTCACACAACACAGAGCGAGCATTTCTGTCTCGTCGTTTAGCGGCGAGTGAACGCCTCAGCGTGCGTCGTTTTTGCTGTTCGCTCGACTTGTTTCGCGGTTGGGTGAGATTTTTGTCGCGCGGTTGGGTGCCACAACCACCGGGCAGCACATGCGAGCCAAGACATGACGTTCTACACTTTTCCGCGTGACGTGCAGTGACGAGCAAAATGAATCGTCGCCGTGCGTAGGGACTGGGTTCCCGTCAAGATCGAGATCCCGCTTATGCAGCAATCATCTCGCAGAAGAAAGCTACGAGCTGAGCTCTAAGCGGACAGAAGGCTCGTTAGCAGAGGTGTGATGCTGTGCCGACGATATTAAACTACGTCCGTCCACCTTGCACAAAGCGGATCAATCAATTTGATTATGCAGCGAAACCGAAACCAACAGCTAGACCACCTGGAAACGATACCAGCAGTTGTATTTAGCACGCGTGCAGCCAAATTCTGTTTGAACCGCATGTGAAAATAGAGCCTGGCTACGATTCACTAAGCTCGTCCAAGTCAAGTGACGACATGCATTTGAACGATTCGCCGTTTTCCTTCTACCTGCGGACATCGCCTCTGAGGGAACAGCCCGCAGCCTCATCATCGATCCAGTGGATCCACCGACATGTGTACCCAGATGCCGCTTCGTGTACCTAGTTGCCGCTTCAGAGGCGAAATCTGCATCCTTTGGTTTGCAAGCGCTCCTAGTTCGATCGGTGGCCGTCGCAGTTGTGTTTGCGCGAAACGGCATACGTTTGCTCGACGCTTATGGCTGTTTTCGAGTAATCTCCTGCTAAAAGGCGTGACTTTGTTTGCACACGCTTGAGAACTGCATTAAAAGAACTGTATTTCAGTAGGGTACAGCCTGGGAGACTATATAATTCGAAACAAAATACAAGACATCCATCGACCAACGCTTGTTATCCCGACCATCCGACAAACCTTTGCGTTTTGTGATGTCACGCAGCAGCTACGGATGTCAGCCATTGACACTGGCGAACTTCGGGGTGCAATTTCGTACATACGCTCATGAAAGGTTTAATTAATAACGGGAGATCATATATCAAAATAAAAATGACGTTTGTCTACATGAAAGCTCCCTCGGCGTAACGAGCGCGAAAACTTAAGTACTACCAGTTTCGACCGGACAATCCCTTTAACACTATTAATCCGTACAGTGCAGTGCAACAAGGTCACGCGAATATGATAACAAGTGTGATGGAGGGATCGAATCAACAGCCGCTCTGCCCGTTATAGAGCCCTTAGAGTGACTGCGGTACCTGGAACGCGGCCTCCGGCTGCAGTGTGTTTACCGCGTCCAAAAAAGTGTTTCTTCAATTTCCACCCGATGACGTCACAGAAGTGTCATAATATTGCCGGTAGTGATCCTGGCGGCGTCCCAACAGCTGGTGTACGTGGCAGACGCCCGTTCTGCTGCAGGTCGCTCTTCGGTGTGATGGTCCACAGAAGCTACGGCAGTCGGTAGTTGCGACGCTGGCGACGACGGCGACACTCGCGTTCGCTCGTTCTTCTTGTCGGTACTTCTAGTGCCAATAGTATGGATCGCGACATCTGACAGCGTGGCACTCCGGCTTCTGTGACGTCATTTGTTGCCACTTCGCGACCACTCTTGATGTATGGGCGCGATAGTACTCTAAACACACCAGTCGGAGAAGCGCTCCAGGCACTCTAGTCACTTTACGGGGGAGTGTAAGCACAACTGGTCAGCACCTATGCATGTTTCCATCACTCAAAAAATGGCTGAGTCACTGGGCTTTGGAGGCACGTGCGGCGTCAGATATAGACCGACACGCTGTTTAGAAACAAGCCCGCGTTTGCCCACACCAGGTGTGGGCACTGCGCGTGCGCAGAGACCGAATTCGCGTGAAGTGAAGGTCTCCGCGCATGCGCAGTGCCGTCGACAGCGCCACCGCAGCTGCATGACGTCAGGGCCGCGTGTTGGTCTATACGCGGAAGAGAGCTAGTGCGCATGCTCAGAACGGGTTCTATAGCCTAGTAGACAAAGATGGCAGCGCGCAGGAGGCGATTATTGAAGTGGTCTATCTGTAGCCCCTATTAATTAAAAAAAAAACACCGGTCAGGGGCGAGCCCCGAGCCCCTTATTATCACCCTGCAGCCAGTCAGATAGTGGCATTAGCCGATAAGAACCCCAAAGAAGAAATGACGAGGCGAAAATCGTAAACATAATAAACTACGTGCTGCGTTGCGTAAACTTTCAGTAATTATAAATGGCCTTAGTTATATGCGTTGAAACAGTATCAGTCATAACACCAATTGATTTTCCCTTTGGTACATTAAACGAAGACTAATCACTGGTACTCAGAAACTTCAGAGTGTGGAGTTCGTCGCGTGCCACCGAGACGTCAAAGACACGCGTCAACCCAGCTCCCCACGATTAGTAACCGAACCACACGCGCGTATGACGACCTCGACCTCACTAAAGAAATCTCCGATGATCGGTGACTTTCCCGGAGCACCAGGGACAACTGAGCGGATCACGATCAGAATCGTCATTTCCGACCGACGGCAGCCCACACCGGCGGCCAGCCGCCGCGCTGCTCCTTTCTTGCCGGCTTGAGGTAAACGGCGCGACGTTTATATGCAACCTTGAAAGTGAAACTGGTCTCGGAGGTGGCTCGTCGTCGGCTCGCTAAGCTCCGACGGCGCATCGATGATCCGTGCGTGTGGCGGCGGCGACGGCGGCGTTAGTGGCGGACCTCAGCCTACAAGGCCGTCCGGGAGTTTTGAGCAACTCGGGCGGAAAGATTTTGTGTCTACGGGTGATTCGCGAGTGCGTCTGTGTAGCGGCGTGCGTTAAGGCGTCGACACGTGTTGCGCATGCGCCGGGAAATACACGATAGAGAGTGTAAGCAGAAGTAAGCTTGACGTCCTCTTCCGAGGAGTGTGTTATCTACTGCTCCTGTGCGCTGCTGTCCGGTGATTTGGAGAAAGCGACGTCAGGAAGTTCAGGCGTCCAGAGGCTGTTTCGAAGGTTCTAGGCTGCTGGCAGAGGTAAAGTGACCCACGGCTTATCTTTCCCATGAAAAGGGGGCGAGGGTGGGGGTGACGTGATCCCATTTGGGCCTTGCGCGAAAAGCTTCCTCAGCTGGGTTTCTCGCTTTATTGAACAGGTGAGAATTCGCATCTGCTTTTAACACGCGTTTATGAGGTCGTTTGTTTTGCACAAAGAGATATCTAACACGTCTTTTATTGGTTTTCCCGGTAATTATAGAAGAAATGTATTTATTTATTCTATTATAACAATGCTGAAATTAAGATTTTAGGAACCGTATAACCAACCTTGACTACTCCACAATATATAATAATATTATAATAATTAGATATAAATAAAATATCAAACATATTTGCATAACAATTTATTTGCTTGTTTCTAAGGGTTGACTTGATTTTATATGATTGCGTACAAACCATGGGAACTCGTTGACAAACACTTTGGCATAGTAAAAATATCTTAAGTACGCCAAGCAAATTTTCGGCATCTAGACAGACACTTTTTCTTAAATTATCTATAGAGTTTTTCCACAAAGAAGCACTTGAATCGTTTATTTCTTTCTTTTAGCAGATAGAAATAGGGAATAGCAGCGCCTTTATGTAAACCACTTGGAAGTGTAAAATGAAGACATGATTGTCTTGTTTTGATTTAACCGAAATATTAGAATACTGAATTCGTAGACTGATACGCTATAAATTTTCCAGATTGTTTTGTAGAAAGTTAATCTAATGACTTACGATCATGCGTAAACATTTGCACTAAACTTATTACTGAATTGAATTATATTTCTTTAAATAGTATCTATAATTAGGTCTGCGTTCTATTGAACGTGACAATCCGAAGCGTAAATAATTGTTGTGCAGAACAAATCCATGATCCTAAGCCCTGAATAATAAAATTATAACTACCTTTTGAAAGCTAACTTCTATTATGGCATAATATATAGTGAACTCCTGCAGAAAATAATAAATAAAAATAGTTCAAATATTATAACATTTGCACTCATATCCTCGAGTGTTTCGGCTGCGATTCACTGGCAGGGTATATTAAAATATAATTACAATTATAAGACTATTTAACTAAAACATTATGTTTTATTTGCAACAAACCCTTTATCAGTAATTATAATTTAAATAAATCATTTTGATATATTTCTTTTGCCTGGGCCGTCGTTTTTTTTTTTTTTTTTGCTTGCGTTAAATGGTCTTTCCTATATCTTGGGATACACTTAAGGGTAACGAGGAAAATGAGAATGGAAACGTCTGGCGTAATAAGCGAAGAAGCGGCTATTCCCAGGTTGTATTCTTTGTCATGTTGACCTCGATTTCTTTCCCACGTCAAGCAAAGCTTCTTGGTAGACACGTGACCAAATGGCAACTGACGTGAATACGCAATTTCAGGTCCCAAAAGAACTTGAAGGGAATCACGTGCGCGTTTTATCAGTCGTGTGAATTCTTTATGATTTGTAATTCTAAACATTGTTTGTTGCGCATATTAAAAGTTTCGCAACTGATATTTTGTTAGAATGCCGACTCTTCGAAAATCCAGTAAAACTCTACAACCCCCAAGCATATTACGAGTTCAATAAATAAAGAATTGTGTATTATGTGTTAGAAGGTACCTAATGACATTGGTTCATACCAGCTGAAACTAGTATTTATTTATTCTATTGTTAGAACTGAACCTATAGCTAATCTTGCTTGATTAAAGTTATAAAACCTGAAGAGGGCACGGAGTGAGTCACATATATGTTCTAGTTGAATTGGCGTATTGCGCTATTCGCTTAGACATAATAAAATGTCTTGTGTCTAATAGACCGATCTGACCAGCCAGTTTGACTACGCCCCCGCTGCGGCGATGCATCGAGGGAACTTTAGTCTTTCTGCACGCGCGACAACCTCGCTGGAGCTCTGCGCGAGTGGAGCACGAGACGGCACGAGCCCTCTCATGCACTGCCGTCTGCCTCCAGTGAACTAAAGTTATGGCGGCGTCACGCATGCGCCGAACGCTTGGTGAGATCGGTCTATTAAAGCCACGCATTAGCTACATGATAGAATCCTGACGGTGTGGTAGGTTATATCGAAAAGTTTTTTTCTTAAGCCCTTCAGCATTCAAGGGTGAGCTAATAAAAACCCCGTGCAGTCTGCATGCTTCATAACATTAAATAAACCAACTGAAGTAACACAAAACATATCAGAATGCCCTAGAAGCTCGACAAACAGGGACAGAATCTTCCGCCTTTTTATTGATCTAAATTGTGCATTCGCACCAACAAATACTTCCAGAAAATCGAAATAATTTAAAAATATATATTTTTCAGCTACCGCAGCATTCCGGCCAGGACTGGGCCTACGTCTGCCTGTACCGGGAGCTGGGCGGCGGATCCTGGCCACCATAGGCCTTTCTCCGCCGTCAGTTTTCCTGTACTGGCCGATGTAGGCCCAGTGCTGGCCGGCATGCTACATGTGCTAGCCAGGTTGTAACCTTTGCTACAACCTTATTGCACTTGCCTACAAAGTTTAACTATCAAAAGCATAACTGAATCTCTCACACTGGTACTATCTTAACACGCTTCTTATCAAGCGAGCGGATCAGATCTTATCTCGTTTTATGGTGTTTTCACAAATGTGTAAGATGTGATACTTTTTTAAGTGCTACTCCTCTCTTATAATACTTATAAACTAACCTTGAGCTGCTACTAAATGGAGAAAAATAGAATATTCGCACGTTCAGTGATATATTTTCCTTCTTCAGACATGACGCACTGACTTCTCTTGTCTACTACATGATACTATATCAAAAAGAAAAAAATTGGCAGAATGTGTAAGCGGCTTATTTTTATGTATATATGAATATATAGGGATATACATGAAATGATATGTGTTGATTTAACAATATTTCAGAGCGAAACATATTAATCACAATGTGCAGATGAATAAAACGAACAAATAAATAATTCTCTGAGATATCATTAGAAAACAAGTTTACAGAAAAAAGTGCACACCCATGGCTTCCATGTGTCATAGTGCAAATATTTTGTCATTAAGAAGCTTTTTATTCTGAACATTTCTTTAGGTGCGGTTTATGTATCTATTCGATTGGATTAACAATAATATCCATATTTTGATTTCTGTCGCAAAATATATCTCCAAGGCATTTTTAGTGATTAAAAAAAAACATGTATCTTTAGATGAGTACTAACGTGTTCAACCCAATTTGTGACAAAAATGAAACGCGAGATTATACATTGCTTTTGATATTTCCCTTTTTTCCTTAAGTGGTTTATTGGTTTGCTCCAAATGTTTTAACTTTCTCTTCTTCATCAATGCGAATAATGTTGTGAGGTCGCAGGAATTCAATATTGAAACTGTTTTCCAACATGCTGCGCAACGTTTAATTGTTTTGTGAAGCGACGGAATCGCTCTTCCAGGCATTGTATTTCTCGGTGAAATAGGGGGGAGAATCATTTATTAAAGGGGCCCTCCAACAGTATCTGAGCGTCTGCTTTTTTTTGCGGTTTCTCTACGCTAGTGGTCCATGAAACCCAGTGGACAACGAAAGAATTTAAAAATATTAGCGCATCATATTTTAATTTGACAACTCGGAAACACCTCCTCCGACGGTGGCGCCACGTGGTGCCGAATGCGCGCGCATAACGGCGCTCCCTTTCACTATACGTCACATTCACTGGGTTTCGTGATTGGCGAGAGCCGTCCCAGAAATTTTGAAGCGGAATAAAGTATATCACACGTTAACCGTCATTGTTTCTCTAAAAAGTCGTTTTTATAGAGCTAATAAAGTTGCAAATTAAAGTTCAAAAAGGGCGAAAACAACGCCTCGTCGCTCATGCGCGCTGTGCGCGCCTCCTAGCGGCGGAGTACCTCCTACTCGCCGAGGTGGCTCCGGTGGCGGAGTTGCGGGTGACGAGCCTTCCGCGGCTATCGAAGCGGACTGAGGTAACGCGTCGCGGCGCTTGCGTGGTGTGTCCTCGTACGGCGCGACGCCCAGCTCCGCACTCCTTTTTAAGAATTCGGCGCTCAAAATCCGATAAGCCCGGTAAATTCATCGATGATGGCAACCCGATTCCAAAGCTACGATGGTTGCAGCGAGGCCTAATGGCCGACCGGGCCGACGGGCTATCAAAGAAACTCGCGTCCAATTGGCCAACCGCTTTGCTCCAATCGCTAAACTGTTTCATTTTACGTCATGAAGCGCAATGTTTTGCTTATTTAAAGTTGTTTTCTGCAATATTTAATTTGCTAATAACTCACAAAATATTGCGAATTTCTGTAATATTTTTTTTTCCCTCGGTGTTCCTGCTTTCATGGAGCTCCGTTTCAGCGCGAACTTCAAACCAGTCAAACAATCGTTGGTGGGCCCCTTTAATGACCTTTTGTAGATATATGCACAGGGTACATAGCACATATATAATGTATTCTGATAATTTTTTTAGTTCACAACTTTAGACCTACGGTTGGGATTTTAAATAACGAGCGACGTCGAACAGAACTATAAATCCATATCGGAGTATAAGAGAGCATAAGGAACATTAAATATATTTGAAAGGTACAATCAAGTCAGAAAGATTAAAAATTGTGAGTAGCTCTAACAGTTTTTATTACTGACATGATAATGATGAAATATTAAATACTTGTCCATTTATTTTCTAGGCCTTTGCGATATTATTACGGTGAGTCGGTAGTGGTCGGAAGACCTAATACAAAAACCGTCCCTCAACGCAACATCAGTTTAAAAAAAAAAAAACGATTTACGCGCGCTTAACTCGACGAGAGTGTTTCCTGTTTCTAAATATTTGGCACCATGCGTTTTCCAGGTAGCAATTGCCGATGCTGCCTCTTGGGAAGCGTGTTCGAGATTATATCTAAAATTCTCCGGAACTCTTTCCACGGGGCAGCACATTTCCGGCTACGCAGACAGCACGCAACAAAACGTTCCGAGCAACGGCTTAAACACATGTACGTCGGCACATGGTAGAGCTGCCGGAGCAACTGATAAAGAAGGAAACAACAGGAAACAGCGGGTGTCTTGTTACAATATTGTTGTTATGTTGGCGAAACGTTCTGCTACAAGCGGGGCTTGAAATCAGATCCTAAATTGAAGTACATGTATTATGCTTAGCTCATCTGAATTTAAAAAAAAAAGAAAAGAAAACATTATTGCTGGTTTTAAGAAAGAAGGGTTTCTAGACATGCTTTCGTTGATTTCTTGCTCTAGATAAGCACTACCTTAATCATTTGCAGTGATAGCTCAGGAGTTCATCCTATTAAGCGATCATGCTAATTTGCTTATATTGTTCGACTTGCATTTAAGGACATTGAGGGCACTTGCCCTTCCTTTCTACTTGATGAAACATAGATTGAAAACAATACGAGTATGCATTTGATAATTTCGCGAAAAAAAGGCTTCGCAGAATGTTTGTCTCTGGGAGAAAACGCGTTCATTTTATTTTCTTTCGGTGAGCTCACATTTTTTATAAGTTCAAATATTCAATGCACCACCTATGGGCTCCTATGTAGTAATCCACTCTGCGATATGTTAAGAAACCGATTTATGCGGTCCGTTCAAAGGAACAGCGGGCCAACTGGTTCACCGTGCTGTAGACCAGTTTGAAACTTGTATAGCGCTTGATGTCGGACCATTACATTGAATGCAGTGCTTTTGAAGCTTATTGAAAATCTATAAATCACATATTGTATCTTTTTAGCCATTATGTTATGTTTAAAGAGAATCGCCTGACATAGATGGAAATATAATATTAACATTAAGATCACTGAGGACTACATACAACTTTAATGTTCTTTAATTGAAGAAAAAATTACGGAATACCAATAGCTAAATTTCAAAAATGAAACGTATGTTTCTTAAATAAACTTCATGAGTTTTTGTTTTTTGTTGCAGATAAGTATTGTTGTTTTCTCGAATGTTTTAATTGTCGGAGAAACGTCGTAAAATTTAAAAGAAGATATAAACGAGCATTTACAATAAACATCCCTTTATCATCTTCATATCCTCCTGAGCAAAGCTTTTTACTCTTTTTACATCTGCCTCCTGAGCAACCTAGCTTTTTACGTTTTAAGGGAATTTTATATATACACGCATTGATGTCCCGCTATTGTAGGTCGGTCACCAAGGAAGGATAAACGCCCTAAGCGAAAAGTGTAGCTGTCTAAACCAGCAGCTTCAACTTGCCAATAGCTTCCTAATCTTAAATGTTAACAAAGCACGAACGTGGTTAAAGCTGGTAAGAGTAATTTGTAGAGGAACTTTCCGCGAGTCTTGTACCTGCTTTGACTACCCTCGTGTTTCTTAATTCTGAAAATCTGGATGCTCTCCAAGTCGGAAGCTCGCCATGAATATCTGAGGTTTTTACAGGGCCGTTAAACGAAACGTCAGTTGACACTCTGGAGCTTTTAGGAGACACTTTTTTAAAATATTCAGTCATTCGTGGTTCGTGACATTTAGTTAATTTTACAACCGACTTCGCAGGATCTCCTTTACACCATGACAAGGATGTGGCTTCTGATGGCGTGCTCTTCTGGCCTACGCCGCTACGCGTACCTACGGACAGCGCGGCGGTTTTAACCCTCTGGGCTCCTTGGGATCGCTGGGTTCCCTAGGCTCCGTGGGATCGAGTTTGAATCCTGTCAATATCGGCACTCAGACCTGGGACAAGACGTTCGGGAAGCTGACAAATACCACTTCTGGAGAAATTGCAAGACGGTTCACCGAAAGGCAAGTCTGCCCCTGGAGGTTGTACCGAATAGACCGATATGGCGAGCTTGCCTTCAATACTTTATATTTGAAATTGGGCTTCAAAGATTGTGCTTCAAAGGTTGTTCCGGTCATCATCTTTATATTTGCAATGCCAGTTTCTTATCAGATGTGTTCGCAATGTTTTGAACCTTCGTTTCGTATTGCTTTTTTAAATTGGGAATATCGAGGGTTTTAACATTTTAGACAAAACCCCGAGACAGGGAGGGAAAAAGGACAATACAACACAAAGACTTTGTGTTGTGTTGTCCTTTTTTCCCCCAGTCTCGGGGTTTTATCTAAAATGTTAAACCTTCACCAGTCTGTTTGCGCCCTAACGTTTTGAGGGTTTTAAACTGTTGTATGCGGTATTTTAGCAGTTGTGACGTTTTGCTCGGCCTTTTATAGTGTCTTTTTATTTATTTTTTCAGGTAATAAAGTGTATTGTCAGTGCTTTATTTATTGTTCCAGTAAAATGTTTCCCGTAGTCGAATAATACCATTTCGCGTAAATTAAACAATTACGACACAAAATTCCTAATATGTTGGAACTAGTACAACGATGACTTATTAGAAAAGTCACTGGATACGTTGTTCTTGCCCTCTTCTGCAAATAGATCTCAAGCACTTCGTACAAGACAGTACTGACAAAATGAATTTGTGTTAGCAGCAGTGCAGTTTTTTCGGCGGTGATGAATACAAGTTGAATTAGTTCAGCAATATAAATGACTATATATATTGTTTGATGAAATACGTATTTTGCAGCAGCGCAAAACTAAGGACAAACATAATTAGGTGAGAGTTCTGAATAAGTTATTCAGTTTTAAGAGTTGTGAACAGAAGATCGGTGGGGATATATATGTTAAAAATGAAAAGGGTAGAATGACGAGACGATGGATATGCGAGTAATGGTTCACTGGGACATACGTACTTCGCTATTCTGAGTTAGTTTTAGGTCAGAGCAAACAAGCTAGAAAGGAGTAGAATGCTCAGGCTCGCCTTAATATACATTCGCCTTATTAAATTCGGAGCCTCTGCGTGTATACTACGCCCTAGATATAGTCAAAACACCATTCATGGGGCCTCTTTTAAAAACCTCAACGAGTTAGAAGGACGATAGATTTAAATCTTCCAAAAGCTATGCAACCTTATTTGCAAAATGTGGTGCTATTTTGTTTGTCAATAAAATGGCATGATAACAAAACCGCGATTAGTACTCTTCGTTTTTTTCTCACATCATTCGTGGATTAAAAAGAAATCAAAGATTGTTTTACGCCATTACGAGTAGTATGCAAGCATCTCCTTCTGAGGGGATACAGCATAGGGGGACAGCAGAAACATTCGAACAGAAGTAGAGGAATACAAGTAAAGTGTATGTCTATCTCTAATGTATATTTATGAAACACCGTGCCAGCCTCATTTGAAACCTTGAATTGGACAAGCCATTAAAAATACGTCACTTGTATTTTAATAATACAGTTTAGTTGCCACTAAGATAAAGGTTCAAGGAGTAGGTGTGTCTTCTTCAGAATGGAATCTTTTTTTTTTTTGTCGAGGTCAAATTGGGTGAAAATAATGCGGCGGCGTGGGCTGTCTCATTTGACGCCTGACTAAAAAAGACACGTTATATATTACTACTCTGACGTCCGCTGTGCTCAAACTAATGTTTAAGCATATTGGCCCCACGAACATTCTATGCGAATTTGTTTACATGAGGAATGAAAGGAGGGGGGGTGGTAGGCAGATATCAAACAGAATGCTCTGGCAAGAAATACTTGTTAACTTGCACAAAACATAACAAATAAGGCTCTGGAAAACACTTCTAATAGGTAGGAACAAGCATGGGGTAAATAAAACACTTGAAGTTGAAAGAAAAAAAAAAGCCGCACATATCAGAAGGTTGCGCAGGTAATTCACATCTCCACAGTACGCTTCTTTCTGCTTGATGTTTATAATTATTTACAGTGCCATCCCCGGCGTTCGCCACCGAATCGTCACGGATGTCCCCCTGGGCGGTCACAAGCTGGCCGAAGTGTTTCAGGACGCCAACGACACTGTGCTCGACTGCAACCTCCTCGGTGACAAGTAAGTATTGTACCCAATGCCACGTCAGTGCGTAGTATATTTGCTCGGCGGGAGTTGCGCAGACTATAATGCAAGCAATTTGGGACAACTCATTAAAGAGTCACTCAAGTGGATTCTGAGATTGTCTATTTATGGTGATAACTCAATCTGCGCGCTCTAAACATCATAAAAAAGCCCGAAAGTATACTGATGGACGGCCGATTTCTTGATTAAAATCTTATCAGAGATCGTGACACGCCACTCTTTCTGCGCCTTAAAGCAGACACCGGGAGCGAAGTCGCACGATGTTTTTATACAATTAGTCCTTTATTACGTCTTCTACACCAAAATATTTGACGTTTTTGTCAAATTATAAAAAACGACGCGCCTAAAAAGAACACTAATAGTTAAGGCTCCTGCGCACAGTGGCGTTTGAGAGCGCGTGAGTGCGTTTGACTGCGTTGCGTCGAGAAAGGAAAGCCAGTCACCGGCGCATCAGTGCTTCGTATGAAGCGGAGAATCCAGTTCGAAGAATAGCTTGGCAAGCGATATAAGAAGCTGAAATATCCTGGTTTCTCGCAGCCGAAACGCAGTAAAACGCAATCAAGTGCTCTCAAACGCAGCTGTGCATAGACCCTTAATGTTGAGAATCTCCACGCTATTGACAATTTTCAGAGGTGTAATTTTATGGAGATGGTGGGGTACCGATGTGTGGACCCGAGAGAAACTAGTGCCCGTGCATTTCTATTGCTGTAAGTTTATTGGACCGTATTCCCATCTAGCACTGAAGAACTGGTCCTTTTTATTTACTAAAGGACAAAAAAATAATGTGCCACTAAAAACAAGCTTCTACAAAAAGCACTTGAGTTCCCCTCTAAAGGCCAACGAACAACCAGAAAGGGAGAAACTCTCGCTCAATTTCTCCTCTCTATTTGAGAAAGAAGGAGACCTTCCTGCCTGCCGTGAGTAGCTCAAATACCCGCTCCTGTGGAAAGAAGAAAACTGGGAACCGGTTTTCTACCCGGCAGAACACGATTCTGCAGGTTGTCCATTAAGCAAATAGAGGAAGGGGGAGGAACAAATCTTTTTACGATGATGCTCCCGTTCCCTTCTTTGGTCTAATAGGCGGAGGATTTCTCACCTTGTGTTCAAAACTAATTAACTCTATACTTATTCATAATAAAAACTACTTTTTGAAAATTCCAGTTCTTCCTTCGCCATTTGAACAACACAAACGCACCACCTATGCGGAGCGCAAGTTCATATGCTTCTTGTGCAGGGGTTGTGGTGACGAGAAAACGCCGAGCTCGAATTGGTTCTGATTGAAGGCTAGTGGGTAGACCTCAAGGCAGCTTGCTTTGAGGTTAAAAACAAATACCTCCGACTTGCGTAACAATACCAACAATTTATAGATAGACGTTTCGTCTCCTATGCGGGAGACATCATCAGTGCAGCTAGGAACACCCGACTAGCTACCAGCAACCAAAGGCTCGCTTCTTCCTTCTCTTTACGATTGAAGTGTTGATGACATTCTAAGCGGATAATCTTGGTTGCCTGGTTGAGGTACTCTCTCAGGTGTCCCTGGGTAGCAATGCCGTACACAGTACGAATAA
Organism: Ixodes persulcatus; assembly: GCA_013358835.2. Taxonomy (NCBI): domain Eukaryota; kingdom Metazoa; phylum Arthropoda; class Arachnida; order Ixodida; family Ixodidae; genus Ixodes; species Ixodes persulcatus. The sequence goes on from JABSTQ010004736.1 coordinate 60,082, forward strand.
ATGCAAAAATGTTCCAAAAGCCGGGAATCATGATTAAAAACAATTAAAAATCATGATTCCCGGCTTTTGGAACATTTTTGCATTCATTCGTACTGTGTACGGCATTGCTACCCTGGGACACCTGAGAGAGTACCTCAACCAGGCAACCAAGATTATCCGCTTAGAATGTCATCAACACTTCAATCGTAAAGAGAAGGAAGAAGCGAGCCTTTGGTTGCTGGTAGCTAGTCGGGTGTTCCTAGCTGCACTGATGATGTCTCCCGCATAGGAGACGAAACGTCTATCTATAAATTGTTGGTATTGTTACGCAAGTCGGAGGTATTTGTTTTTAATCATGATTCCCGGCTTTTGGAACATTTTTGCATTGCTTTGAGGTTTGCCCACTATTCTTCAATCAGAGCCAATCAAAGTTCGGCGTCTTTCTAACGTCACCATAATCCAAACGAGCACAGTGAATTCGCCATGATTCTACGCTTTTTTTTTGTGCGTAATTGGTTCAGTCGGTAATAGTTAATCTATGAAGACGTCGAGCGCCGTGACGACACACTTTGGAGCTGCGTGATAGGCTTAATCGGATCGTAGCGTCGGCTGCGGTCGTACTTAAAGTGAAACGGAAAACAGGATCGGCACTCATGGGCCTTTATACTGGTAAAACACAAAGTTGGGGCCAAAGTTGGCGGACCGCGCCGATTGGCCTACCCGACGATGACTTCGCGCTTTCTTCGCCGACGTCCAATCGGCACGCTCCGCGAACTTACATCTCCAACTTCCTGTTTGACGAGTTTAGGGCCCATAAATGGTAAACTGTGGCACCGTACCATACAAAATGAATTTAGATTTTTTGCCGCCGACTTAAATTGAGTTAGATTCATTCGCCCACGCGGTGGATAATTGTGAAGGCACTGTCTGCTTTCGTTGTTTGAGTTACACAACCTTTTCTTTCCAGGGTTCTCATCGAGAGTGCTCTGGCGGTGATTCCCGAAAGCCTCCTCACGAAAGTGACGCCAGAAGAGATGCAGTATTTCCTGGACCTGTGTCACAACAGAGACCCCAATGCCAAAAAGGGAGGCCTCAAATCCTTCTTTGAATTCGTCGGCGACATCTTCAAAAGCCTCTTCATATTCCCCGGTGGGTGCGTTTCCCCTGCACACGGGATGAACCTGACGGAGCGTCTCCTCGGCGCTTTTAAAGCGATGGCTTTATAAAGAAACACCGCATGGACGTCGATTGCTCGTGACTGTGCCGGCCGCACCGCAGCAAGGCGATAGGAGCGAGTGTTTTGACGTCATAGCATACTCGACCAATCGCGTTGTGCCGCGCAAAATAAAGATAGGGAATAACTGATGCGCCTACATTTTATCTGTCCACCCCCCCCCCCCCCCTGTATCAGTAGTATCTCCGTATCAGTAGTAACTCCGTATCAGTAGTAACTCCGTATCAGTTGAATAACTTAGTAAGCGCGGATGCCTTTCAAAGTGCTGGTCGTTAACAAGCCCATAAAGTGCTAACGCACCTTTATTGGATTTGATTAGCCTCTAAGTCCGGTGATTTTTTCGACCGTCAACGTTGGGGATCATCGTACCGGCATACGTTTGTGTATCACTACTGCGTGATGCACATTAAATATTTCAGGCTAGCATTTGCACTACACAGGCTCAATTTCTCGTCTACGCGGAGTCACCAGGCGCCCACTGACAAGCCACAGAGTTACTCTAATGGGGAAGTCGTCATTTTGTAAAACAAGGAAAATTGCTGCATGTGAGGGCATGCTGTCAAACGTGTTTAAAGGGACACTGACAGGGTAATTATGGTCGCCGAGGTTTTTAGTTGTACGTGACATGTGAGAGCCCAACTACCCAGAACAGAATTCGCGGCTCGAATTTCGGTTTCATTCTTCCCGAAAACCACCGATCGAGAAATGGCCGGTTTGAGTCGCGCTTACTCTCTTTTTTTTTGTGGTCACGGGCCGTTTTTCAAGGTTTAGACACGACCACCAAATTTAATCAAAGTCGTGGGTCATTGAAGGCACACAGTCAATATTAAAAATATAAAACAAATATGAAGCCCATTTTTTGTGGCTTCTAAAAAGCTGCAAATACGTTGATTGAACAGAAAAAAAAGTTGCACAGACAACCGGAAGCATTCTGTGCGTTCACTGCGTAATTCTCAACATGGCGTCGTTTCGCGTATCGTGGGACTCGCGGATGGCAGCGGACGACGAGCGTGAATTCGCGGTACCGGCGAATTCTGTCTTCCTTCGAAAGAGAAATTTTGGACCGATCAAAAGAATTGGTATTCATTCCGTACGACACGCCCGACCACCAAGCCGATCGCACGAAGACGTCGCCGAGTCGTCGCCCCTTCTCGTGGCTGAAGACATCGATCGCGCAAATGTCAAGCACGAAGTGCGTATACTTCGAGTTAAATATGCACGCGTACGATTTCTTTACTAGGTGCGAATGTCGCCAATGAGTGGTGATGCCTGACTTTGAGCCGGGAGTACCTCTGCTGGAGGGGAATCGACAGCAAACTTTCCGACGTACAGTAGACCGGCTGTATCACCACGAGGAGTTCCCCCTGTAGCTCAGTGGAAAAGATGTCCGCTTCACACGCAGTGGGCCCGGGTTCCAACCCCAAAGTGAGCGCGCTTCTTTTTTTTTTCCAATCAGTTTGCGATATTTACATATCTTTTATTACAATTGTCACTGAAAAAAACAAATGTTGGACAATACGTCACTGAACTAAATGGTATGGGACTCCCTTTTTGACACCGGCGAACTCAATGTAGTCACTTTCCACAAAAAGCAAGGAGCCTATAAATCGGGTAGCGTCCGCTTTCCGAGGTGCCCGTAACTGTTTTTGAGGAATTGCAGCCAGCCATTGGTCCCCATCCCGTTGATCTTTCGGAAACTTGTGCAGACTCTGCCGCACAATTCCACTTTCAAATGCAGGAAATGTAAGGCACCTCTTCACGCAACATCTTGGGGGTATTCTTTTCGAAGCCGATCACGGGAATTCACCACGGGCACTCGCTACTCATCTCCAACTCTGCAATGTACAAAACAACTCATCTTGAAGTACAGAACAGCGAGCGGAACAAACATAACTGCTAAGGAATCACACGGCAAACAGTTCCCGAAACGCATTTCGTCTGCTGCGTGCAGGACAAGAAAATGCGCACGGTTGGGTGTAGCTGCGTGACTTCCGCCATTCACTCTCTCCTCTCCACTTCTCCGACCTCCGTGCGGAGGTTTTGGTTTCGATTTCGAGCAGTTGCGTTTTTTGGCTTTATTAAAAATATATGTAACTCTGTAGGAAAATATTAATTGGGCAGTCTTCCGACACCATAATAAATCGCCTAACAAAAGATAATTTTTTTTTTTTTTTGGGGGGGTGTCAGTGTTTCTTTAAATGCGGCAGCTTTATAGGGTGGGTTGTGCTCTTAGTGCGGGAGGTGCCTAGGGCAGGATCACCCTGAGCCTTGCAGTGCTGGGGTTGGTGCTGCTCTTAGTTGAGGCGGTGCCCAGGGCAGGCTTTTGTAAGGAAACAGATTACGTCACACAATTGTCTTTTCGTGATGCTGCGCGCGCTTGTCGTCGGCGCCACCCGGATACAAAGCCTTTGTGGGAAATGTTTGGGTCACCAACAGAGGGAAGCGCACTTTCCTCCCTTTCGACTGCTCCTTGTTCCGCGCGCTCTTTCTACACCACCTGAATCTGCTCCTCTCTATCTTTCCCTTTCTTCTCCTCTCGGTTCCCCACGCTTTCTCACACATCCTGCTTCTACTCCTCCCGTTCCTGCGTGCTGGGTCCGTACCTCAGTCAGCAGCGCACTTGGATTCCCACGCCGGTGACTGGAGTTCGATCCCTGGCACCGGGTGCCGTTTTTTCTTCAAGATCGTTTAGCGATTACGGACTGACGGACCTACAGGTTCCGTGCTTACGCGGTTCCTGAGGTTGGGTGGCCTTATAAGCTAGCGCGTTAGAAGATGGTTTTGGCAGATACCCCAGATTCAGCTCATGACATTCGTAATCGATTGCAGGTACCAAGTGGTGCGGAGCCGGAGACGTGGCCAAGAACTACGACGACCTGGGAGTGAACAAGGCGACGGACATGTGCTGCCGAGAACACGACCACTCGGGAGAGAGCATCGAGGCACTCAAGTCCAAGCACGGCATCACCAACACAAACCTCTACACAATGTAAGAAAAACCGAGGGGAAAACGTTTAGTTTTTATTCGTTCCCACCCGCGCACATTCTTGCGTAGTCTAGTTTGGATATACGGTTGGAGCCCTAAAGCGGTCACAACGAATGTAGGAGAGTCGTACTTAATCAAAGCCTTATGTACTTTCAATCATCGTGCTGCAAAAAGCTCACCAATTTTAACACGTGAACGGGGTTTTATTTTACGGGAGCGCTATACTGGCAGCGGGTGAAGAACTGCTTCATGGCGTATGCTCGATTGAACAGCCAGCTCAAGTTTGAAATCACGGCAGAACCGTGGACACCGCAGCAAGTAATCTTTTTCCAAAAAGCTCCTGCGTGTGTACAACCCCTTCTTTTGCCTTGCTTCCAACTTTCGCTGTTTCGGTGGGCATCGTCCCGTACGACCAGTATTTTCAGTACCCATCTTTGTGCGTATTTCGTATAGTTTGATTATTTGTTTTCTTAATAAAGGTAGTATAGAGCACACAAGACGGGGTTGTTTCTGTGGTGCTTTGCTGCCAAAATGTACGAAGGCCATATTCCGCTGATTAAATTGAGACAAACGTCGTTCTCTTGCTCAGCCCGTGGTCGTGGCAGAGCAAGCCCACCTTGCTTTTTTTGTCCCCAGCTAGACGCTCTACTCTCTTTTCCGGCGTCTCCTTGGCATGCCGAACATGCTGAGCTTCAGTGAGACGACACTTCTGTTCAGCGATGTCCTCCTCAAGTCGTTCCTTCTTCGCGCGAGGCAGTGCAAAGACGACTAAAACACTTTTAGCAAGTGAATACCTTCAAAAGTAGAAGAGATGGATGGATAGATGGTATTGGATACACCCTTTATATCGGTCGGTAGCTTGCGCCACCTGGCCTAAAACATTTACACCACTCCGCTTTAAACGTTGTTATACTTTTTTTTATCGTTAAATCACCTACTCCACCGCGGTTCTCTGAACATTCACCACCAATCTTCATACCTTCGTTTGTGATCGCAACTTTTTGGTTTCCCGTTGTTCCATCCACGCCAGAGAACCCAAGCGCACCCACATGGTTAGTTATATTTAAAAAAAGACATGTCGAACCAACGTAGGCTTCAAAACCACATGTTCTAGCTGCTCACAGTCAACATGGCACACGGAAAATAGAACGCTATTTTTTTTTAATTTAGTCCTAAATGTCTTTGTCCTTTTATTATTTGCAAAATACCTTTAAATTTTTTTTTAATTTAGTCCTAAACGACCACCCTATGTGCCCCTTTAGACCAGCCTATGTGCCTCATTTGGGCTTTTTTTATACGCTCCCAGTGCCAATATATATATCTATGCTCGATGGTCGAACTTATAATCCCAATTGAAGCGACGATTTTATGCACAGTGCCCTATTCCCAAAAATAGTCCAAGCACCATCACTCCTTTGCATATACCCTGCCACTTCATATAAATTACAATTCCACGGGGCCTTCAGTTTCATAATAGCATGAATCTATTTTCCCTTTCCTAATTATATTTCCTTCTAACTACCCATAAATAACTCCTTTTTTCATTGAGCCGTACCTCCCGATGTTTGCTTTTTTCTACGTCGTCTATCGCAATGTCTTGTATATTCAGGCTTTCCCCTTTTTCGGCGTTAAACGCCGTTACTCAAGAATTGTCACCACTAACACTCAGGTCCGAGAAGTTCCCTTTCTTTCCATATATCCTAGTTAGTTCCCGAAATGTATTTCAGATATTTGTCAAACGTACTATGCACTGTGACCCTTTTGAATTTGTGCCCTCTGTTGGAAGTTGCGTAATCTTTGCAGAATGGCGGACATCAACGCGAACTCCTTGCATTTTGATTGCGCCTCGGCTGTACGAACCCTCGTGCAATGTGAGCGAAAGTTGGAGCTGCCCGCTGGCGCCACCCGCCCGTTTCGCGGTGTCGGCTGGTGAACGAAACGTTTTCTCATTTAATAACTACCGCTTCACAATCCCTCCGGTTGGTGCAATAGTGAAGAGTCGGGCTCAGAATCTCGAGCCCTGGGTTCAATTGCCCTTGGGAGACTTTCGGAGTTTTGTTCCTTCTTCTCAACTTATCCACTTACTACTATCACGTGCATTCGGACTCCTTGCTTGTTGCAGATCGGAATTTACCCGTGGGAGGGGGAGGGGGGGGGGGGGGGTGTTGTCCAAAAAGAAATGGCTTTGCATTTAATACAAATGAAAGCCAATACAACGGCACGAGGCCAATGCCTTTTCACGGGTGGGGGAATGTTTGACTGCTCTTCCTTTGTAGTTCACAGACAGCTCTCCAGACTATGTTCATTACACGAAAAGTGTACATTATATCTGGTTCCAAATTTACACTTATCATCACCTCGTCGCATGAAGGTGCACATATGACTGTTGAAACTGTGAATGATTAGATGACTCAATCACAGAGTCGCTTTATGTTTTTTTATTGAATGAGCTTTCCAATAGCTGACGATTTTGACAGTCTCCTATGCACTGTAAAGCGACGGGCACGGTGGAAAGTGTATGTCGCCTGGCAGACAAAATTGCCTAGTTGTACCCGGTTAAGCCGCAATTGTTGCTAGCGAGCAGCCTGCCCATTTATTGATCGCTATGTGATGGGGTTGTTATTCTGCTAATGACAGGATAGCGTTGCAAGGAGATAAGACAGAGTTCGCACATTCCATATAGGTTTGATGAGCATTGTACTCTGCTTCATCATAAGTCTGCAGGGAGCTTTAAAGGGCGAAATACGTACAAACAGACAGCAGATAGAGTAAAAACGCTAGTTTATAAGGGGAGGGTGGACTTACTGCGCCTGATTGGTTTAGCCGTTGATAACGTACGCTAAGATAGAAGCCGAACTTTCTGACATTGCGCTTTTGGCACTACTTGATTGGATCCATGAGATAGTAGCGTCATCTAGACTTTAACTTAAGTGAAGCAGGAATGCCATAAGGGTCATAACGCGCAGTTTCGCAGACACCCACAAGTATTAGGCTTGGTCAAAATTGTCTTCTTTCAATATGTGCTAACTATACTACAACTGCCATCCGAATAGAAATCAGAAAAAATTTACTAATCCTTGATGTTTTTTGTGTTGTTTTTTCTTTTGTTTTCCAGGACGAATTGCAAGGACGACCGCAAGTTCTACAACTGCTTGTTAAATGACAGCAGCCTTCCATCTGCTGCTGTCGGAAAACTGTTTTTTAATGTTCTTCGCACCAAGTGCTTCGACTACGCCTATCCCAAGAAATGCGTAAACAATAACCAGTAAGTATCGTGTCTGCAGACGCATGAATGCCGTTCTTCAGTCATGAACAGCGCTAAGAAATTGACTTTTTCCAGCGAAGTGCATAATTAGAAAAAATATGTTTTAAAAGATGCAGATTATTATGCAAATAATTGCCGAGTTAGTTGGTGGCATCCCTGTCTCCATGTTTCATTGAACCTTTTCTATATCTCAATGGCTGCTCTTATTATGGCCGTTATTAGTACAAAGACCCAAGGAATTGGCCTCTACATGAGCTCCCTGTATTTTGCAAATAAAAATAATGTATATACAGTTAACTATGCAGCAAAAACGTGAGAGCGGGTTTCTTATTGATGAAATTGAAAATACACCGGCGAGCTTGTTAATTAACTCAATAATTGAAAACCATTTAAGGCCGTGTGTGTGTGTGCTTGTGTGTTCAATTTGTATTACATCCAGTCTCGGTTTTTCTATTATGGAGCGCGTTCTTCGCGCGGCAAACGCAGACTACAGATTTCCAAAAAACAAATAGACCCCGAAGCGATGTAGTTATACTAGTTAAAATAGTATTTTAAGGTCTCGAAAGGTGCGAGTCACCGGAATAAAAAGCCAGAAATAAAAAGCCGTTTTCGACTATATTTACACGCAATGACGCCGTGCTACAGAAGCGAACTGAGGGCGCATGTCTTTCGCTGCATCGCTCAAGTTCAATTTTGTCTCAGGACGCAAATCTCTGAAAGATGGCGTTATACGCAGAACCTGACATGTCTGACACTGGAATGGTGCCACGAATGCATCTATGAGCGGTGTACTAACAGTGCCACTGCATCCGCCAATTGATTGCGTTTAATAGCATAGATACTGGGAAAGGCAGCGTATCGCCTATAAATTATAAACATAGCACTGTAGCGCCGATGATTACGGAAGGAGCCTGGTTCTGCTGTCGTTCGCTCCAGAGCAGTCTTCATTGGTATGGGCGGCTCGGGCGCCGCGACAACAGCGATGCATGCATCTACTCAAATTGTGTGCCGATGCTTATGCAACCGGCGTAAAACTGCAGTATTTTCCACCGACCTCATTGTTTAACGTAACTTGTTGCCATTACGGAGACGCTAAAAAACGGTTACCCAGATCTGCGGCCCTGACTTAATCGAGGCAGCAGTCGCTCCAGTCGAAACCATGTTAGAAACGCCACAATATTTGTCGGCGATAATCACGCGACCCTTTAAAGAGCTGTAAATACTGTTGCAGGTTCTACATCCCGCTGGTTACCGAAAAATGCAAGGAATACCGGCTGGACGAATCGGAGCCCAAAAAGTGGCAGACCTTCTCTCCTCCTAACTTCGCCAAGGACTACATGAACAGGAAGAAGACCCAGACGAACCAAGTGCCTCCGATGACTCCGGTGAAGGTACCGGAAACGGGGGCCCAGAACCCCAACCCCGTGGTTCCGGTCACCACCGAAGAACCCGAAGAACCCGAAGAGGAGCCGGTCTGGGAGGAAGAACCGGACACTTGGAACCTCATCGAAGACAGCGACATCAGCCCCGACGCGACGGAGGAGCCAGTGTACGACGAGTCGCAGGAAGCGGAACCCACGACGAAAAAGCCACTGATCCCCATTCCTGGACCCCTCGGCAAATCGAAGCTTTTCGGAGGCCTGGGCAAATGAGAGCAGAACACTTTTTTTTTTGTTACTATAGTCACTGTCAACTTAAGAAACGCAGAGCGTGGTCTATTTTGTCTACGCATGTTGCGTTGTGATTGGGCCTTCGGCGTTTTATCGGCTAATGCGACTATCTGATTGGCGGCGGAGTAATAATCAGATGCCCAGGACTCGCGATGCACCCTATGTTTACGCAGGGTGTATACACCCTAAACATAGGGTGTATACACCCTATGTTTTCTTAAGCTGTCACTGACTATACTAAACAAATTTACCGGTGAGGCGACCTAGCGAAGCTCCGCCATATTTACACTCGTTACTGTTTTCATTGAACAGATGCTTAGCACAGAGGGGGGATCTTGTTCACCAAGACCCGGTTTCGCAAGGTGACGGCCATATGTTGTATGGTGTTACTTTTTGCTAGAATGAATGCTGGCGGTGTTGTTTCAAATAAAGAGCATTCCTACAATGCCGATTAGTATCGATATTGTGGTTTGAAGTAAAAGAAAAAAGCAAAAAAAGAACGGAAAGTATTAAGAACTGTTCTTTCCGTTCCCGGTTTTTCAATTTATAGAAAAAAATGCTCTCTGGCAAAAATAAAAATTTTGTTTACAGATAAGTAAGCACCTTCGCTTACTTGCGAAACACAATACAAAGTCCTGATACTTGTCTATTTGGGAATTATCACTCGGCCATGGGATACCCTGAAATGTTGTCGGCGTTATGGCGAGCAGAGTAAATTGAGGGATTTTAAATATTTCCAATCTTTTCCTCAGTGTTCACCAGGGCGGTGGAGAGACAGTGGATTGCCCTTTCATCCCTGCCCGAGAGCAGACCATGCCTCGGGAGACGTACTTACGGCAACCCATGGGGGCAGGCTTTAATAGACCCTTCCCGAAATTCAGTGCCATCTGGTGGTTCGTAAGGCAGTTCAGGTTTTGCCATATCAATGGCGGAAATGAACTCGTATCGGCACCGTCACTTTCGCAAGTCAACGGCACGCGAGGAATTGTTCAGTGTGAGTTCTTTCTCGATCACTTTCAGTTCGATGGTGACCAAGAACCTGCATTCAGAACAAAGCCCCAACCCACTAAGATGCCTCGAGAACATTCTATACACCAAAGTGCTTTAAAGCCGATTGTGTGCCGCCCACAGATTGACTGAATCTGAGCTATTAGAAATAAACGCTTACGGGGTCTTAAGCGCCGTTCACACTTGCAACCGAGTAAGACCTACAGAGACAAGACCGGTTTTTAAGCCTCTTGTGAAGGCAGAGGACCAGATGCGCTGCTGCGGTTGTAGTCGGTTGCAGCAGTGTGAAGCAGCCTTTAAGACCCGTTCACACACTTGCGACTTTTTAAGACCGAGTGCCTTTGAACCTCTTAATATCTCTTGTGTTCCCTTCCTACGTCGCGTCACACTGACCCCCCGAATGTACATGCCTCGCATCATCCGCTTAGGAGCATCTTCGATGTCTTCCTTTATCAGTCACTAGAAGGCCGCCATTGGTATGGCACAAGTGCCGTTCTACAGATGATGATAGTGTTCAAAGTTGCCAGACTGAATTTCGGAAAGCGTTCGTCTGCTTTGAAAAACATTTAACATTACGAATACTTTCCACCTGAGGGGTTATTTGTATATAACAGTATGAGATAGCACAATGACAGAAACAGATTTTTTGTGCTTTAACTTTCAACGAATTCGCCGTGGTGATGAGTGTTGAGCGGCCACAGAAGTTTGAAGTAAACATACGGTAAATAGGTGCTCTTCTTCGGGTCACTGATGGTCGATATGTTGACGATTTGAGTCACCAGGACAGGTGGGCTCGTCGGCTCATCTTAATCGACTTCTATACTTCTCACCGAAAAAAGCCTAAGAGCGCACCGACCCAGTTAGGCTAAATTCGCGAATAGCTGATTTTTGAACCCCCCCCCCCCCCCCACCCTTATCTCCCAAGCGGCCGCGTAGAACCCTACGAATTTTATAGGTCTATTAGCGGCGCGGTGTTTTGATGGCGGCCTACTACGGTTCCCTCTCTTGACGTTATTACCTTACGAACAACAAGTTCGATGGTGTTTGTAATTAGCACGGTGGAAGCTCGAAATCATTGCGCTCTGAAACCAACAGTGCCAACACCGTCAAAATTGAAGTGCTTACATTCCTCTTATTTCCGTCGATAAAAAATCTTTAGCTGACGTTATATTCAGCATATGGCCAATCTTGAAGGCCGACCACACCGAGGGGTTCGATCTCGCACGTCGTCAATAGTCGATGATCAGCACACGCTCGTAGCCGTCTGCTAGGCTTTGGCGGCGCGTGCAACAAGGTGTTATCAAAGGCAGAAAGCTGGCGCTCGATGCGGATTATCCACGTGATTTGTAATCGGTTACCAATAATAATGAGGACGAGTATATGTTTTCATAAGGGTTTGAGCGCGATAGGCCCGTAGGTCTCAAGTTTTCAGCCGCGCTCCAGGCGAGCGAAATAGAATATTTGGCTCGCGTTTCGAACATGCGTCATTACGCTTCTCCACTACTGTATTTTTATACTCCGTTCCCTTCTGAGTGCCATCGTAGCAGAGGCTACAAGAGCGAGCTGTGAGCTTCCAGCGTCTCTGCGAAGCACGCGCGCTCGTGCAGTGCGAGCATCATTCAGGAGGACGTGCTTTTGTGAGTAGCTTCGGCTTCGCTATCTAGTAACGTGAAACATACGTGCTAGCGGAAGCTATGAAAGAAAGCAAAGATGAAAGGAATGTTTAATGGGTCACTGCGGGGGCAACCTGTGAAATTCTTTTTTTTTTTTTAAACGTTTTGTTACTGCGCATCTACAGATGCTGACAGATGCTTGTATTGTGGCACGTGCAAAATGGAACGTTACAGCGCCACACGCATGGTGCAGCCAGCATAAAATGGTCGCCTCTTGCGTAAGTCTTCCTGGCGCGCTCACGCTCCCTGCCCCAGAGCAACGGGTCTATGTGGCAAAGCTGTAAGACGCCACAGCCACGTCAACGTATGCATGATGTCCGCATTGGAGCAGCATGGTCCTGCCGACTTGTTCGGTCACGAAAATACATTTACTTGTGATTTGAAAGTAAACATATTCGGCAGAATTCTGCCTGGTTGGGTGAAAGTTAAAGTCCAAAAATGTAGCTTCAACCAATATTTGAAAGGCAACCCGACGGTTCAAAACCAACTCGGTTTCTTCTTCAGGGGTGACTGAAGGCACGCGGGATAGCAGCAGCTCCTAACCTCTTCGTCTTCAAAAAAGAAAAGAAAATAAAACGAAAAGAAATTTAAAAAAAATTGTGGAATGTGAGACGGATGGCACTTTGCCGTTCCTTGATGTGCTGGTGAACCGACGAGGGCAAGATCTGACGTTTACGGTGTACTGAAAACCAACACAAACCGGACGCTACATCGATTTTGACTACAACCATCCAACGAGTCATAGGTCTCAGTGGTTTCGACCCTCCTGCGTAGGAAAACGACTATCTGCTCGTCGGAAACATTGAAGACCTAAAGAAAATGCCTACTCTAGTAGCTTTATTGAGCGCATCGCCCGACGCCAAGGTCTCGCCAGACAAAAGCAAATGCCAGTAGAAGAAAGACAGCCCCATCGAGTCGCGCGCATCAGCATTCCATACGTAAAAGGAACCAGCGAAGCGCTCGCACGAGTACTGGGGAAGGAAAGTATTCTGGTGGTCAACAAGCCCACGTCCACACTGGGAAGATTTATGCCAAGACCGAAAGATCGTCTACCAAAAGAAAGAGCACAGGGCGTGGTTTGCACCATTCCTTGCGCAGAGCGCCCCGCAACCTACATCGGCGAGACGAAGAACTTTCCGAGCGTATCCGCCAACACAAAAACGACGTGCGGAAGTTTGACAGTGAGCGCAGCGCCATCGCCGAACATTGCGATACCCTAGACCATCGCATTAACTTCGCGAACGCGCACGTGGTGGACACAGAGCCCAATTTTCGAAGAAGACTTTTCTTGGAATCGTGGCAAATCCAGCATACGCCAGGAAACCTAAACAGGTCCCTGGGCGCTTTGTCCTCTGTGTACGCACAAGGCCTCCGTGACCTGACGAAAAAGCTGAAGCGATGACCGTCTCCATAACTAAAAAGTTATTTTACAATTTTTCAATTTCCTAGTTTCTCCTTTTTTACATTTCTTTTCCTTTTCTTTTCTTTTTTGAAGACGAAGAGGTTGTGTGTGTAAAACTTTTATTGAGCCTGCAGCAGTAGCCCTAGACTACCGGACGCGGCCTCACGTCGTCGCTAGCACCCTCCGAGGACTTTGCCTCTCTAGGAGTGCCGCGATCTGCTGGACGGCCTGTAGTTGTACCTCGTAGTTGTCGCTTTCGGTGGCGTCTTTGAGTTCCGGTGGAAGGTCCGCCTCTTGGCTTGCTTCCCGTCTTCTTTTGGTGCAGTCCCACGCGATATGCGCAAGCGTTGCCCTGTCGCTTTTACATAACTTACACACGTCGTCCTGGAATAGGTCTGGGAGAATATGCTTCCCTATTACTGGGGTGAACATGCATCTTGTTTGTAATTGTCGAAACACCACCGCCTCCTTCCTCGTGAGGTTGGGGTGGGGTGCCGGTAGTAGCTGCCTGTCTAGCCTGAATGTAGCTGCTGCTGTACCGCGTGCCTTCAGTCACCCCTGAAGAAGAAACCGAGTTGGTGTTGAAACGTCGGGTTGCCTTTCGAATATTGGTTACATTTTCGGACGTTTACTTGTGATTTGCTTAATTGTTTCTTTGTTCAAAGTGAAGCTCCTTCTATGGGGGGAGGGGGGAACTGTGTTTATCCCCGGTGGGACTGCAAACTTAGCTCCATAATCCCATTCCGTTGTCGGCGTTCGTCTCCCTTCTGCCGGTTGTAACCATTTGGCCCAGGGGAAGTGGCATTTTACATGCGGTAAAAATACCTCTATTCTGTATTAACGCCTAATCGCCGCCCGGCTACTCCTCCTGCCCTCCTCCCTCCTCTTCCTCTTTCTCCTCCTCGTCCTCCTCCTCCCCTCCTCTTCCTGCCTTCCCTCTCCTCCTTCACCTCCTCCTTCTCCCCCGTCCCTCCTCCTCCTCTATCCTCCTCCCCCTCCTCCCTCCCGCGCTGTGCATTATGGGAAACGTCCCATAATCCAATTAGCGCGTCACCGTGGTGCATTATGGGACGTTTCCCATAATGCACCGCGGGGTTACGCCGACGACCACGCCGACGCGTCACGCCGAAACGTTACGCCAACGCGTTACGGTTACGTCGACGCCGACGCGTCACGCCGACGCGCTACGGTTACTGCGACGCGGACGCGTTACGCCGACGCGTTACGGTTACGGCGACGTCGACGCGTTACACAGACGCGTTTCGGTTACGGCGACGCCGAGACGTCACGCTGACGCGTTACGCCGACGCGTTATGGTTGCGCCGACGGTGACGCCGACGCGTTATGGTTACGCCAATGGCGACGCCGACGCCGCTCACGCCGGAAACGGGCGCCTGCTGAGCTCTAAAAATAATTTTATATACCTAACTGCTTCAGAGGGGCATGGCACCATTCTAGGGAGCACATTTTGTCAAAATGATTACGTATGGCTATGCCTGGAGGCTAGAGCCACTAAATGAGCTGATTTAGTGGCACTAGCTATGCCTGAACAGAAGTATCGGTCCATCGTCTGATAAATGTTGACCGGTGTAAATGCCATGCTAGTCTCAATGAATTAAAAAGTAGGATGTAACTCTGTACCGAAAATTGATTGCGGCATTGTATTATTTTAATTAGTTATTTTTCGAAAGTTCTTCTGTTTGCCAGTTATCTAGATTAAAAGAAAAGTAAAAGCCTAGAGTTTCTTGGTATCAGGTTCTGATCGAATGCCACATTCGGAGTGTCAAAAGATTTTCAAAAAGAAAGAAAGCAGTGACCCTGCCAAGTACTGATATGTCCAAGATCTGTTGTTAATCTGAGGAAGACAAAACATATATTATAAAATCTTAACTTTGTGGACCATCACATGTAGAGGACGCATTTACTTCGTCACCTTTTTGTAGGGACACCAGAGAGGAAAATTTGGCATCAAGCAGTAAAGGAAAAAGAAGACACACCAAGTAGCGGCCGTTGCATCAAGTGACCTCACACAGCGTCTCGCTAAGGTCGCATTATTGGAGCTCTCGGAAGTTTATACTGCGGACAGTCGGCTTCTAAAGGCGGTGAGACTATCTGCTATAGTATTCGTAGATGGCGTTTTAGCAACGAAATTCCGCCCATATGACGTCATAAACCCATTTTTATTCCCCGTCACCATAGGATTTTGTAAATCCTGAATTAAGACGAGCTAATGCAACACACATAGGCCGAATCAGTGCAGCCTGGGTGCATCGCTGCGTGCATCGTCTGTATCGTCACATACCAAAGTGAAAATTTGGGGTAGATAAAATCATCAGGGGAGCTATGTTGCACGTTTTGGACTCCCAGGAGACTAGGGAGAAGGAAGTGACGTCAACAACGCTCTTTGGATGTTGATTGGTGGAGTCGCTGATGACGGTATCTGCTAAGATACGTTCATTCACACCTACGTCACTTCCTTCTCCCTAGTCTCCTGGGAGTCCAAAACGTGCAACATGCGTCTGTTTTCGTCCCGAATTTGTGTTTATTCTTCCCGATTGTTTAAGTATAGCCCCCCTGGTTCACAGTTCGATCGTTGATTTTCCTTGGCGCTCCGCTTACCGTGTTCTATAATGCTTGTGGTCAATAACACGAGCTCTGTACAAAACAATTTATCATGAGCTATGAACAACTTTGATAGTGTGGAATGAATGTTAAGGCAGGTCGCTTTCAACACGCACAAAGCAGTAATGCAGGCGGTATTTACTGGTCGCCATAACTGAGTCAGCGAGCACCGTGGTCTGCGGCTGCTGGGCACGTGCTGACGGCGAGCTTTCATTGTTCTATGCGACGTGCATTTCGCACCACCAACATAGCCGGTCTTACCAACGCAAAATTACGAAATTCTTTTGAGAATGCGCAGCGAACAGTGAACTCAAATATGGCGTCCAGTGTATATTCCTAAAGATACAGTGACTTTAAATACCCCCTATGCTGCTTTATTCGCAAGCCACTATTGCTCTGTGGGTTGCTGGCTTCCTCACAACACTCACAGAAGCTCCTACCTGCATACAGCCCTGCGATGAACGCATAGTGTCAACTCTTGGTCTATCTTTAATATGTTTAGCCAGCAAGGAGGGCTAGGGATATTGAAAACAAACGGTGATGTAGTCTTAGTGGCAAAATGACGTCCACTTCATTTCGCCACGAAGGGGACGTGACCTCCGGAGCCTTGGCAGTTCAAAATTTTAAAGACGCCAACCCATCTATGTCCTGGCATGTAACCGTAGAACAAAGGCTCAGCGACCTGTGTGACCCCAAAGTGGATTTGAAAAAAAAAACAATAAGATCTGTATCGTAGCACTAAGTAGACGTTTTCCTCTACCTCGCGTCAATACAGGTTGTCAAGGGCTTAAACGATTTTGTGGCTTCCACCTCTTTTTCTTTTTTTGGTGGGGGGAATATACTCATTTTTGCGGCACTTTTTGTCTGAAACTCAGAGCATCTGTGAACGACCCATCGCCTAAACGTCCCTTTTCTCTTTCTGTTCTTTATTTGACTATTAAATGATATAAAATATATATTGAAAACAATTTTACACGTTCTTCATACTTAATGAATACGAGATTCACCGCACAACGTTACCATATCCCTACTGAACTTGGGCGTTTTATCTTACGGAGTATAGAGGAGGAGGAATTGAGGGACAGCCTCCTCTTCTGAGGAGCACGTTGTGAGCGCGTAAAAAAAGATAAAGGTAGGGACGACATTTTTGCACAACGTTGTTTTTCTAAGAGTGCTGTAAGCGCTCAATATGATACAATAACTCTCGCGGTGAAAAGGTTTCACTAACAAAATGCCGCAATCTTCTTACATTAACTAAACGATAGACTGACGGTTAAACCTTTCAGAAGTTCCCATCATAATGCCAAGAACTGCACTGTTTGGATGGCTGCTGATCTGCGCTTCACAAGGATCAGACTGGACAATAAAAGAATCCTCCCAAACTGGGTCAAACTTAAATGAAAAGCGAAAAGCTTTTACCAATCAAATGTGGGACTTCAGCTTCGAAAAGCTCGCAAGGAAGGCGTCCCTCTATCGGGCCAAGTTGTCATATGAAAAGTAAGTTTCCAAAATATAAAATGAGATTTCATAAATTTTAAACTTTTTTGGCGAAAGTAAAGTAAAACGTTGTGCAATTAATTACGGAAAGACGCTTTTTAATACATTTGAAGAACTGGTGGTGATCTGTCAATTCTTGGGCAGGCGAAAATTTTAGAAGTACTCGGAGTGTCTATTGTAACCTGATGTCTTCGTAACATCCTTTACTGCATTTCTTTTAACCCGTTCAGACAAAAAGAACTATGACCGACATTGTGCACCAATCGGTAATGCGATCCTAGTGAAAAAACTTGTACGCATTTTCTCATTTAGACTGCAGTGCCATTGAATTATGATGCCGACTGCTCTCCCGATAAGTTAAAGTGAACTGACAATCATTTAAAAACCGTAATTTATTTTCTTTATTTCTGTCTCAAAGTGAACTAAAAAGGTCAGATAACGCGTATTCTGGGTAAATCCAGCTTATATACCAAGAATGCGTATACATGTCTGTGCTTCCGAGAGATACTCAAGGTTACAGCTTTAACCTTATCTCTATAGTACGACAATAAGAGTGGAGATAACGCCGTTACCCGGCCCTTCCTCTTATCAGAGAGCTATCACGCCCACGCGGTGTAGATACGAATGTGCAAACGGTAAATTTCGTGTGAAATTCTTTCAAAACCATGAGCAACAGAGTACCTACAGTTCCCGTTGCTGTCTTGGTATTGCACACAAACGAAGAGATGACGCTTACCTCCCCCACTTCATAAATCTAATGATTTTGGCGTTTTACTCTTTGAAATGGTAATCGTCAACGATATATTGATATTTTAATAAAGGAAGTGGTTCTTAACAATGCGAAGTGTTAATAGGTCTCGTTTCTGTATAACAGTATGGGTATCGTGAGTTCGTGCTATGCTTCATTTGAGCTAAAGTCCAGACGCCGCGGACGCTGCGAGCTAATGGGGCCAATTAAGCAGAGCCGAAATCGCAAGTTGATCAGCGATGATAGAACAGGTGCAGAAACATGAAGAAGATCATGCTTGTGCGCTTTTTTAGCCCTCTGATTGATCCCACAGGCTCGTACGTTCGGCTGCGTCTAGAACTGAAGGTGATACGAAGTATAGCACCTTTAGGAGTGCTTTCAAGTGCGCAGACAGCGATTCGGGCCTCTTAAAACGATTCGGTTAAACTTCCTAATGTGTTAGAATTTTATAGAGACGGCTGTTAGTAGCATCTGGATTATATAGACGTAATTTCTGGACTCAACGTTCTTTCAAGCAAAGCGTTGCTCCATGCGAACACCAAGTACGGAGTGCTAAAATCCTACATAACACGACTCCATTATATTTCTGACCAATATGAAAAGAAAGCCGCTGTATTTACGTGCTCTGAACTAACTCATTTTCTTAATTATGCCATCTCCCGAATCAATACATCTTTTCTTTTGTGCTTGGTGTTTTTTTCTGATTGCTGTGTTCGAAATGCATGTTTTATCTCAATTATTCATGCGACGTAATTTTTTTTATTGCCCTTCCACGTCTCAATATTTATTTTGTACTGAAGAATGAAATAAATAATGGAAAAGTTTTTGCAAGCTAGTGGAATATAGTGCTTGTGGAGATTCCTTGTTAACTCTTCCTGCTTCATAGTAATTTTATATCAAAATATCGCTCAAGTTGGTGCGTCCTGCGTCAAAAAAAGTCATATCTGACGATATTTAAAATCTTGCACATAATTCCGCGGACGGTTTGGGAAGGTTTTCTGTGCTACGTATATCTTATGTGTAAAAAATCTTTGACGTAAAAGATAAAAAGAAGTACTTTCAATTCTTTCAGCTCCAACGTAACGCAGCGAATGTTCACTGACTATTTTAACGAGGGCTACAGTTTCGTGCAGCTTTTCCAAGACTCAAACGGCAGCATTATTGATTGCAACATTTCTTCAGAAAGGTGAGTTTCTTTTTTTCTAGGGTTTACCGTATGCTTTTAATGCCTAAACTCTAAATTTAAACAAAAAATAATAAAAGAAAACACGTGAAAAGCGCGGACCGGTCTGCGATCAGAGGGAATATTTCTAGGGTGTGTGAAAGTTTTGATGCAGGTTAGGAGTCTAATAAAACACTTAGAAAGAACACTTCACGTTTTAAAACAGAATCTCGAAACGTGCCATACATTTGAGACACGGGATATAGCTGACTTGTGTAAGAAAAGAACGCCGTTATGAAGACATTGTTTTATGCTGCTAAAAATTGATTGTGAAAGTTCTAAGCAGAGTAGAATTAAAGGCCAAGCTGATAAACGGCATACTGCCGATTCGGGTCCCGAGTGCTTCGCTGGGAGCACACTTGCAGAAAATCTTCGAGGGTATAACTTATAAACATGGACATCTGATATATCTCCCTATTCTCATGCCATGTTTAGTGATGCCTTTTTTGTGCTCAGCGCTCTTAGTATACGCCAGAAAATATTTTGTTTGCAGGTCCGTCGTAGAAAAACTGGTCAAGAGCACCCACGACCACAACGTTACAAGAGTAACAAAAAAAGAAATGAATGCTTACGTCGACTTGTGCGAGCAACGGGCTCTGATCATAGGGAGGGAGTCCCGTAAAATCTTATTTCAGAGCAGCAACCAGCAACAATCACACACCTTTCCTGGTAAGAAAACTATCGGTACCTACAAATTCGGCTGTTGGACGAATGTATGAGAGAACAACCAACACTAAAATCTACCTGCACCCTTCTACAAAGTAGTTTTTATTTTTGTTCTAAAAAAACACAGTCCTGGCTCAGATATAAAAGGCTGAACGATATGTGGGATTTCCCTCGATGCAACAGACACGTCGATCATTGCAGTTGTTTCAATCACTTATGTCAATAGCGAGTTTTAGAATAGGGGGCCCCACAGCTTTGGGTGCCCCCAACAGCTTGGGGCATCGCAATGGGAATGCGCAGAAGTTCTGCGCATGCGCAATGCAACACCTCATGCTGTTTGTGCTCTTCTAAAACTCGCTAATAACAAGGGCTAGAGGTATCGCGCAAAAAACAGTGCAAATTGCGAAAAGCATTCTTGGGTAAATCACTCATTAATGTAAGTGTAGTAACGGCTACCTTACACCAACTGTATTTAATTTATTACGATCCCTGGCGCACAAAACATAAATAATTACAATTATATATTGGTCTCAGAAAGTAATGTAATTATTCGATCACTAGACACTTTTCAAGAGTTCATCAAGCAACAATGGTGGTCATCACTGCTTGCTCACGAAGCGGGTGATTGGATCCGAGTCCTCGCCGAACACTGACGCAGCGCTCCTGTCTAATACATGCTCAGAGTATGGGAACAAGCAATGGCGGACGGCCGTTGGCGTGGAATTTTCAAAAGGATAGCCATATTACTTTTCATTCAAAGCTAATTGGCTTCAGTAATGTTGATGTAATACTGTTTTTTATTTTCTGCACTGAGATGCATTTGTCTATTTATTTGTTGTCTTACAGTTGAGTAATTATACCGCGTTTTACATGCATCATATTTTGAGTCTTTTTTGCTTTGCCTATTTTATCAGTTGTCTGACAATAAAAGTTACGTATCAGTTGCTGAATTATCTGCCAGTAAAATCACGATTACTATTTTTTTATTAAAGCCAATTAAAGTAAAATTTTCAATTAGGTGTAGTAGGCTCTGAAAACATCTAATGGTGCACAAACTCCTAATTATTATAAAAACGGTCGACTTGAGTCGTGACAAAATAGTAAATAAACACATCACAATCACATCATCCTGATTTTTGTTTTTTATTCTGGCAATGTAACTCGCTCTTTCTTTATACGGGCAGAGCCGTATGTAGTGAGAGTCTGTTCAGTCGGAGGAGGCAGCGGGAGAAGAAGTGGAGCGGCGAAAGCGGCGGTGCTGCCAACGCCGCTTATTCCCCTTGTGTTGATCCTGCGAAGTAAAAATATCTGAGATGACCTAGAAAAAGGAGCGTACCGCGGCGCGAGTATCTTTTGTTTCTGGATGAGGCTGAAAGTACATGAAGATATAATTATAAGGTATTAATGGAAATAGAGAGTTTCAAGTTGCTGAGTATGTTTTCTGAGCCAGAAAAGGTGACATTGACGAGAAACGTTTCCTGGAACACGAGGCGAAACTGCGAACATAGGGTGCGCGTTCGGGGTTAGGGTCAAAACCCCCAAGGAGCCGAGTCCGCGGTTTTTACCGAACACTACCTCGTGGCCGCGCTTAAAAAGAAAGATTGAGTGCATTCTGAACGTCGTCGTGACGACGATGTCACGTGCGTTGAACTTTTAGTTACGAAGAGTCGTAAATTTCAAAGATATCGTGCAGAATTAAAATTCTTGAATACCCACAAATTGTGTCTGGAAGATATAAGTTAAGCTCATTGCATTCGCTAGGGGGGAATATTCGTGGCTCGTGGTTTGTCACAAGTGCAGTAAATCAACGAGCTTAAGGTAATTAAAAACACTTTCAGCTAGTGACGTGCCCTTATATTTGCCCTATCCTTACCAAATTAATTATGACCTAACTCTCTGCATACTGTAAACTACTTAATTTTCGCGAAAACTAATTTTTGCGAATTACGCGAATCGCCTACAGTTCGCGAAAAATAGGTCTCATGAACAATTCCGGTAAAATGTAAACACATTGAAATCTATATTGAGATCCCACTGCGTCGTGAAAATTAGAACCCGCGAATTATTCCCAAGCTTCAGCTTTGACCTAATTCGCAAAACGTTGAGCCCGCGAAAAAAAAAAAAAGGCGTTAACAGTATGCGGCTGTCTCTTTGGAGAACCTTCAGCGCCCTTCTGCGGGGGTTGTGGTTTGGACACTTGAAACTGCGTATTTATGATCGGCACCTTCCAGCAGTCTCGAAGTTTGTAAGGTCCCAGTTGATGGAAGAAATATAATGAGACAGACGCTCAGTATAATTTCGGCTCTCAGCGATTCTATAAAACGAAGATCCATGGTGACAAAGCAATACAGTAAGTGATATTGTAATACAGTTTGTGGGCACCCTGGCGGCTCCACAGCCCAGTTGCCCGACTGCGAGGCAAAGGTGCCGAACTTTTCCCGCGTGGCGCCGACGTCACGCCAGCCACGCGCACATCGCGTGCGCCGCCTTGATAAGGCAGATCAGAGGCGGCGCACGAGGAGTCGTTGCCTGGACTCAGGCGCCGTTGGTAACAATGTTAATCGTCCTGTCCATGTCCCATTAAATGTAGTTTCTTGTTGTTGAAACCGTTGGCTCCGTGTTATTCCTCCGGGTCGGGTATGCAGCAAGGCAAACCGACCACAATGGCGCCCAACGTGGGGCGCCATTGTGGTCGGGAGGACTGCATCCGTAACCCGACCACTGCAGCCCACTTCACCATGGTGCCGGACGTCTTGCCTGCCGGCGTTCGAGAATCGTTGCGAAAGTGCCCCGCAAGCAGCCAGCAGAAGCAGGAGCTGCAAGCCGTCCTGGAGTCTTTCTCACCGATGTTCACGGAAACACCTGGAAAGACTGACATCCTGCTGCACCGCATTGAAACCGGTGACGCGCCTCCTCGGAGGTGAAACCCTCGACCGATCAGCGTCCACAAAAGGGCACTCCTTGACGCGGCGCTCGAGGAAATGATCGACACCGGTTCAGTACGAGAGTCGAAGAGCCCCTGGGCGTTCCCCGTTGTTCTGGCTCCGAAAAAAGACGGAACAGCCAGACTCTGTGTGGATTACAGGTGGCTTAACGATGTGTCCGTACGAGACAGCTACCCTTTCCCCAGCATTTCTTCCGTGATGTACGCGCTCAGTAACGCGACCGTGTTTACAACGCTGGATTGCAGTCGCGGGTTTCTTCAGATCGAGATTCACCCATCAGACGTTCCAAAAAATGCTTTTATCTGCCACAGAGGGTTGTTCGAGTTTACCCGACTGCCGTTTGGCTTGTCTAACTCTCCGGCCAGTTTTCAACGCCTAATGGATGTTGTACTTGGGAACACGAAGTACGAATTTGCCATGGCATACATGAATGACGTGGTTGTTTTCTCGAGAACTATTGAGGAGCATGTCGAGCACCTTCGCATTGTCCTTGAGCGAATGCGTAATGCTGGGCTCACGATACATCCCGGAAAGGTTCAGTTGGCCGCGCCCAAGATCAACCTCCTTGGATTCGTTGTGGATAACGGCACGCTCCGCCCCAACGAAGATAAGTTGCGCGCGCTAACCGAATACCCAAGCCCACATGACGTAAAGAGCCTACAAAGATACCTCGGAATGATTGCGTTCTACCGGGATTTCATTCCACACTGTTCCGAGATATCCCAACCGCTCAATCACCTTCTAACAAAAGGCGCCAAGTGGTGTTGCGCCGAACAACAACAATGCGCATTCGTAGCCCTTTCGAAAGCCGTGACTGACAACGCTTGTTTACAGCTCCCAGACTTGAACAAGCCGTTCGTTCTGCAGACAGATGCAAGCGACTGTGGCCTGGGTGCTGTCTTGCTGCAGGAGTATGGCGGTGTGCTTCGGCCAGTCGCTTTCACGAGCCACGCGCTAACTCCAGCCGAGCGCAACTACAGTGTCGCAGAACGTGAATGTCTCGCCATTATTCATGCTTTGAAGCGCTTCGATATGTACCTTGATGGCGCAACGTTCCAGATTCAATCTGATCACTTAGCGCTATTATGGCTAAGGGGACTTAAGAATCCAGCTGGACGTCTTGCTCGTTGGGCGCTTACGCTACAACAGTACGACTACTCCATAGTGTACCGCCCGGGGTCAACCAACAAAGTTGCTGATGCGCTCTCTCGTGCTCCACTTCCCGAGGAACACTCGCAGGATACTCATGCCTTGGTGGCCATCGCGGCCACGGCACGAGGATCCCCAGATTCACGGTGGGGTACATTGGTGAGCCGCGAAGAGCTTCGCAAGGCGCAGCTGGATGACGGGCTCTGCCAACGCGTGTCCGCTTGGCTGGCAGCAAGAGGTCCAGTCGACCACCCAAGTGACGAGGAGTTCGACTCCTACTTGATGAGCGACGACGGCCTCCTGCTGCGCTACATCCCCCAGGCCGACGATGATCCGGATGGCTCGGCGTTCCGGACCGTGATACCCCGCAAGCTACGTAAGCTTTTCATCCGATACATGCATGACTCTGCCTTGGCAGGACACAGCAGTGGGAGCAAAACTTATGAAAAGTTATCCCAAGTTGCTACCTGGCCAGGCATGAGGCAGGATGTGCTTCGATACGCTCGTAGCTGTTCGGTGTGCCAGAAGGCAAAACCACGTGGTGGTCAGCCCCCCTGTCTCATGCAACCAATCGAGAGCCAGAGCCCTTGGCAGATTTGTTGCTGTGACGTCATGGGTCCCTTCCCACGTAGTACCCGCGGCAATCAGTACTTGTTCGTGGTAACCGACCACTTCACGAAGTGGGTTGAGTTATTTCCTTCGCGGAAGCTAGATTCGCAAAAAATCTGGGAGTGTCTACTCGAGACATTCGCTAGGTTTGGCTTTCCTGCACATCTTGTAAGTGATAATGCCTCCTATCTCACGAGTAAGGTGTTCGTGGACGCCTGCGCAGTGCTGGGAATTAAGCACAAAAGAACTTCCCCATACCACCCGCAAGCCAACATCACGGAAAGGGTAAATCGGAACCTTAAGATGATGTTAGTGGCCTACACAAAGCGCCCCAAGGATTGGGACGCGAAACTGCCCGAGCTGGCATTCGCAACCCGTACGACCACTAATCGGTCAACGGGTCTCACTCCTGCCCAATAGAATTTCGGTAAGGAGCTCGCGTTCCCGCTTTTTAACAGTCTCCTTTCTACAGAGTCTGCGGGAAGGCTTCGCCCCTACGTGAAGTTCGCAGAGGACCTGCGAAAGCGCTTCTCCGATAACCTTCGAGAAGCCCGAGAGAATCTCGACGTCGTCCGTGTACAGCAGGCAGAACAGTACAACCAGGGGCGACGTGACTTGCACTTCGAGGTGGGAGATTTTGTTCTCCGGCGTACTCACCCACTGAGTGACGCCGCTCGAGGCTTCGCAGCCTCCCTCGCCAACAGGTGGGAAGGTCCGTTTCGCGTGCATGAAAAGTGCTCACCGCTCACTTACAAACTAGTTCACTGTGAGTCCAGTGAGGAAACCGGACCTGTTCATGTCACCGACCTTAAATGATTTTTTCAAGCAGAAGACGAAGATTCCTCGCAGGACCGGAACGACACTGATGGCAGTCCCGTTCCGGAAACCCCCTTGTCTTCACCAAGGCGGCGGTATAACCTGCGACGTCGGTGACACCAAAGAGAGAGGAACCTTTTTTTTTTTCTCCTGTCTTCGCCTCTCTCGCATTTTGGGGGTAGTTTTTTACTTCCACGGATCTGCTCCCTTTTCAAGAAAGGGGGGAGAAGATTGTGTGCCCCCCTCAGATCCGTTATTTTCAACGTTCTAGAAGGGATGTGAAGATAACGTCGGGCCCAACCCTCAACTGAGCCCCATGTCGTCTGCTTTCTTGTTTTTCTACGAAGATGGATCGTGGTGAACACCGTCACCACACCCGCCATCGGAACGACACGGCGGCCGGGCTTGTGCTGGACCGGGGCACCAAGGACGTCGGCGCGTCAGGGGCGGCCCAGGGAACCATGGACCGCTACCACCCCCAACAGGACGGAGCGGCGGCTAACTCGGATCAAGGAGGATCACGCCGAGAGCAGCAGGAGCAGTCGCCTGCTGGAGCCGACTTAGAGCAACAAGTTGGCCGCCAGCCGAGCCCTGAGCCAGAACAAGGATCTGGAAAGACAGCGGACGCCGAACGCATCGCGCTCGTCCAGCAGGCGCCGGCCGGACTTGCAACGTCAGTTTCCCAGCAGCGTCATCCACCCCCTGACGCCCCCCACAACAACGTCTCCGTCATCGACATGCCGGACGAAGCTGGAGGGGGGGGGGGGGGGAAGTGTGGGCACCCTGGCGGCTCCACAGCCCAGTTGCCCGACTGCGAGGCAAAGGTGCCGAACTTTTCCCGCGTGGCGGTGACGTCACGCCAGCCACGCGCACATCGCGTGCGCCGCCTTGATAAGGCAGATCAGAGGCGGCGCACGAGGAGTCGTTGCCTGGACTCAGGCGCCGTTGGTAACAATGTTAATCGTCCTGTCCATGTCCCATTAAATGTAGTTTCTTGTTGTTGAAACCGTTGGCTCCGTGTTATTCCTCCGGGTCGGGTATGCAGCAAGGCAAACCGACCACAAGTTTCACTATGATTGAACCTAAAATGCTTAAACTATAACTCTCTTAGACTATTTACTCTTACTAAAAAAAACATAGTTACAAATTACTTGATAGAGAAATAAATCTACGCCATTATCATTACTGTGATCAAAATAATACCGAAGTATTGCAAAAAGGCGTCCACCACTTTTCTCACTGAGACCGCATAGATTTTGTAGCACAACGCCGATCTTACTTCTCATTGGTTGATCTGATTAAAAGAAGGGTAATTGTTTGAAGGGTAATTCTGAACAGATCACATCACAGCGTAAGGCCAGGGACGTATGAGTACGTGTATAGAGTTTTTTTGTTTGCGATTGGTAATAGCTAAAAACCGACGCTTCCGATATTAAAGAGAGATAAAGCGCTTTTTTTCTAGAGAATAAAACAACGTGTTATTTTCAATTCAATACCCGGATTCGACGCAGGAACAAATTGGTGCGGGTTTGGGAACACGTCAAAGAACAACGACGACCTGGGGTTCTTTCGAAGAACGGATAAATGCTGTCGCGAGCACGACCGCTCACTCGACAACATACCGGCCTTCCAGACAAAGCATGGCATCACAAACCGGAACCTCTACACGATGTACGTTCTCCTGCCTGCAGCGATTTCTGTCTCTGTTTTTTAAGATTCGGCATCTATACATCGGCAGCCTAAAAAACCAGGAAATGGCGAGTACCAGGCCTAGGAACCATCGCTTCGCAGTTAATAAAAAGACGGCGTAAGCAGATACAAAAGCCGAAGAACAAAATCGGGAAGATAATAAGGGGCTCTGTATTTTGGTTTCAGCTGTCATTGACGATATACTTTCGAGCAGAATACGTAAATAACCCCTTACTACAATCCACTATGGGACCTAGAAAGTTTCAGTTTTTCAACAGGTCACCGAGATACTTATGCAACCTTAAAAATGCATATCCGAATACATCCCCACAACGTACAAGAAATAAACACGTTTTGTTCTTTTTAACGAGCTTAGCCCATACAATATTCCAATGTTTATAAATTCCCAGGTCAGCATGCAAACTTCACAGACCGGCACGCGCGAATACGTCACTCCCAAAAAGCAGCAAGGCGTACGCCATACGTACGAACACGCATAATGGCTTTAGCCCGAAGCCATTTTTTGAAATGGTTCAAGGGGTGGGGGGTTCGGAATGCTGTTTAAAAAATTGTTCAGTCACAGTCGCCAAATTAAGTCCATCAATGCCACTAAACACGTACTTCATAGGTCATTCCAGCGTGGTACCGATTAGTATTTAATTAGGATATAAACTTGCGAAGCAGAATCGCTTCTCCATTCTCAAAGTGCTAAAATTAAAACGAACCTTGTCCCTCTGTTTCTTCAATAGCGCGCCGTGTTTCGCTGAACGCATGAATCGCTTACCACGCTTCTTCTTTGCAAAGCGGAATTAAAAATAAACTAAGCAGTGTCCACTGTTGACTCTGGCCGATTTGTTTGTCACACTGTTCACAGAAAGAGAGCTATGCCTTGAAATTTGATAAGGTAAACACCACCACTAAAAAAAAATACTTTGATAAGAAGTTGCGATCGCCTTGTGAAAGCGCCCAATTTTCAGGCCTATTCATCAATTCGCCTGGGGATGCATGCCACCCTACATATGTTAGGGCTATAGCCATCATTCAGCGACAAACAAACTGAATATCCCCGTTTTAAAAACATTTATTTTTATGTATTCGTTTTCATTTTTTTTGATAAATGAAAAATATCACGAAAGCTCGCGAGTTTACTCTTGAATCTTTAAACTCCTACAGCTCGGGTATACGAAATAAAACTGTAGTCCCAGCTCCTACACAGACGGATAATAATATACATGTTTATGTTCCTGTATTTACCATTTCTTGGGAAATTGCAGGACAAACTGCCAAGACGACTGCAAATTCTATAACTGTTTGTTAAATCTTCGACTGCTGTCTTCACTGTTTGTCGGTGAATTGTTCTTCAATATTATTAGTGCCAAATGCTTTGCCTACACGCATCCAAAAGAGTAAGTTTATGCTGAAAATATATTATTCAACTCCTCCAAAATGTCTATCGGTCGTAATACTTTAGAGGTTTTGTTAGGTTAGGTTAACAACATTCCGCGTGTTCAGTAAGAGCGCACTCTCAGCGACGCCTCTTTCTACGCTGCTCGTGACTAGTCTGGGAGTTTCAGTAGCGGATGTCTTTGGGTTCACACATTTCGGCATGGTCGATTCGGTAAGCAATATTTTGGGCCCCAGACGTTTTGGTAAACGATTGCTTGGGGACGTAGTAGGAGTTGTGCCCCTAATTTTTTTGTTTTATATAATATTGAGACAAATTTGTAAACAACAATACTGCTCCCGAAATGTCAAAACCATGAAGATTCTGTTCACTGCTGATGTTGCAAGCATAAAATTAAATTGAGATATAAGATTTCTCTCTCGGCTAAGCTTTTGGTGATTTTTGACCATAAAATACATAGGTGTTAAAATTCCAAATGGAATTTTTTATTTAAAGGGCTATAATAACCTTGTTTGTTTAAAAACACATCTATGGTCTTCAGATGTGAGTATTCACACTTCTTCATCATTTGTTTTGGGGAGACTGAGTCAACATAAACAATTAATTTCTTCACAATGATTAAGTTTCAAAAATGTATTTTAATGCGCTTGATTATATTCAAAATTCATAATTTAAAGCAACACATCAACAGCCTATAAAATATATACCTGTCAGCTTAGAGCTCCCTCAATGTAATAAAACATTTATTATTGTGTTTTATATTAACTTATGAGACATGCTTTGTCTCATTAAAATAATGTCCTGTTCTATTGAGCCACAAAGTCCAGATACAAGTAAAAAAAGCGGTATTCAAGAAACTACATTGCATAGATGCAGAAGTCACGTGAAAAGCGAAAACATTTCAGTCAAGGGTTGGGAGTCAATATCTTTATGTACAATAATGTATGTAAGCAAACCGTTGCGCAGCTTCTCGCTGCTGGTCATATTGAATTCGTGGAATAAAAGCCTTTGCTTGCTGGATAGAAAGAAGCCAACGCAAATGTTCTACCTCGGACGAGTACGCGATCCAAAGGAACACGAACTGCAATCCCGTTGACTGAACTACGAGATGCACAACCCGTTTGCCAATAAAACAAGCTATATTGAATCTACATAATAATCTATAAATTGCACACTCCCGTTCTAGCTTCTGCAAGGCGTTAAAACTAAAGCAACAAAGCAGTACCAAAATGTGCTGACGAAACGTAACCTTTAACAACTGAATAAAAAAAATGTATTTCGACGAAGGAAGAAAAAACTATAAGGTTCCGGTGCTTATAAGAAAACTAGAGAAGAAATGAAAGGCGTTTACAATTCCCCGTAACGCCAAATTAGAGCGCAGCTCTTGAGGAAGAGGCGAGAAGGGTTATGAGGGGAGAAGGTGGAAAGTCCCCCACTACTAACATGGGTGTGGATCGACCTGTGCTTAACGCAAGTCGCAGAAAATGCACATCTTTGGTGAGAGCATCCAGTGTAAATTTGGCGGGAATTTAGCGGGGCAATTTGTTTTCCTAACTTTAGCGGGGAATGTTTTCCACTAGATTTAGCGGGGAAATGTTTTTCCGGTCAACTTAGGGGGGATTAGCGGGGAAATAGTTTCCGCTAAATTTAGCGGGAACATTTTTTCCGCTAAGCGGGGAAATTTTTTTCGCTAGACTAAGCGGGGAAATGTTTTTCGCTAAATTTTTTGGGAACTTTTTCCGCTCGATTTAGCGGGGAAAGTTTTTCCACTAGATTTAGCGCGGAATTTTTTCAGCTAGTAATGTCACACGTGACGTCACAGGTGAGGTCACTGATGACGTCATCAGTGACGATAACAATGACGTCATCGCGATGACGTCACGTGACGTCACTGATGGTCCTTGTGACGTCACGTGACGTCACTGTGATGACGTCATCGTCATCGTCAATCATGACGCCATCAGTGACGTCACCAGTGACGTCACGCGTCCCATGATGCATCGCGCGGTTACGCCGACGGCGAAGCCCCTCAAGCCGAAAACGGGCGCCTAAGAACTGCGCTCTACAATTATAAAAAAAGGCAACAATACTTTAACCCCTAGCAATCAAACTAAGCGCCTAGCATGCAGGAATATAGCTGCCTATCTTTATCATCCACGGGGCCCAAAGAGCTTTTCCTGGAGGGGAAGCAGAGATATACAAACGAATCTCATAGAGTCAGGGTAAGAGGGGGGACGCTGGATGTGTAACTTAGATGTAATATTAGATGTGTCGGGTAGTTTTTAGTCCCAAAACAACATGTGCTTTGATATATAGGTCGAGGGAAATAAAAACGGATGAACAATTATGTACCAAAACAGGCTTATACCAAAATACCCGATGGCTACACGATCAGTTACCGAAATGTCTTCACCAAGTCGTCCTACCAAAATTGTTTCGTACCAAAACGTTCTGGCTGACAATCAAAGTACCAGTCATTTATTTCACTCGATGAGCTGGGTCAATGAAAGCGATGACCGGTATGGTGCGTCAATAGGCAGTTTCAGCCGAGCATTTCCGCGTAGTTCCGTTTACACGGTGCGGAGCCTGGCGCGCGCAAAGGGGCGTGCATTGGTACCACAGCACGCGATTACGGTAGCAATGCCGCTCCGTACGTCAACCTCATGTTAAAACTGCCTAATAAATAAACTGTTTTAAAGGACAAAAAAGAACAAGAAAAACAGTCCTTTTCAAAAGCACAGTAGGGGTTCCTATGAGTGCAATAATGCTCGACTTCCTAAGTTAAGTTTAATACAGACGGGATAGCGCCATTAGAGCGCGCGATACTAGAGCGCCGACGTTAGAGCGCGCGACACGAGGGCGCTACGACAGTAGCGCGCTTGACACTAGAGCGCATGTCACGACAGCGCATGACCAGTTGAGCGTGCGACACGAGAGCGCAGCCCAGTTGAGCAAACACCGCAAAATGTGTGATGTACCCGACGCTCCATAGACAGAAAAAAATTCTGCGACTCATCGGATCGGAGCATTGGTGATTTTTGACTGATTGAATATGCCTTTAATAAAAAATAAAAAAATGAAACGAGTACGAGTCTTTCTAACCAATTGTTTACTGACATCGGAGGGAAAAGGGGGCAGGGGAGTGG
The DNA here is from genome assembly GCA_013358835.2 of Ixodes persulcatus. Taxonomy (NCBI): domain Eukaryota; kingdom Metazoa; phylum Arthropoda; class Arachnida; order Ixodida; family Ixodidae; genus Ixodes; species Ixodes persulcatus. The sequence goes on from JABSTQ010004736.1 coordinate 91,813, forward strand.
GGTGGGGGATATAGGTACCGAGTCTAATATCCAATTCACACGGCAGCGTAGAGGTACCTTTAGCTTAGGTCCCTTAGCTGAAGGTACCTGTAGTAAACGGCGTTCTTGATCACACGATAAATAAACGGAGAACTTTAAGTTGATGTCGATTGCATTCCTGCTAAACCGCGAGAGGAGCGCGTGATAAACAATTATTCCTCGAAATCGGTTTAAAGCGCAGTTTGTTTTTTATTTTTGCGTGTGAAACATCACATATCATTTCTAAATATTATTTTGTTTACTTTTGCGGCACTTAATTTTTTTTCTCTAAGGACGCACCTAAATGACTCTTGCTTTAAAACATCTGACCCGTCTGGCAACACTGGCCCTCAATCATCTGCGTTTATGAGTTTCCATTGCGAGGTAAGCGATCTTTTTCTGCTTAGCAGCTCCATTTTTCCGCAAAGTTTTCACTGAAGTAGCTAAATAGTGCCCGGCAGGAACGAACCACGTCGGAGTCTCACAGTTACGCCAGTCCCGCCATCGAAAAGGATGGACGACGATGAGGATAAAAGGTCCTGAGCGAGAGAGTCGGACGGCTCGTCTGCAACCTCGAAAAAGAGCTCGCAGTGGTCCACCACGTTCGGGTTCGTAGCATATTTGTTTTCCATGTGCCGCCGCTGCTACCTGCTAGCTCGAGTACGCGTTCCTCGTTAATCTATTATTCCATCACATTTGTGTTCACAATCATTTCATAATTTGCTACTTATATACATATATATATTCAATTTGTTCTAATACATTAAACAAGATATATTTATATATCTGTGATTTTTATTTTGAGTGCGTGGGTCCGAGGCTACTCCCTGTAGTTGTTAAGGGAGCTTGGCGAGCTCCGTTTAACACAGGGCCTCCCTTAGCTAAAGGGACCTTTATGCGCCGTGTGGTCACAATCTCCAGCTCCCTTTACCACAGGTACCTGCGCTAAAGGTACCTTTACGCTGCCATGTGAATTGGGTAAAAGATTTCTTCACGGTGCTGCGGGGTGCCTCTTGGATATACTATAAATGGTTTACTTTTTGCTATATTTGGTCTATTCTTGACAAGCAATTGGGCTCCGATCTATTTGGTGGCTATTTAGACATCCCTCGCAAAAATTTATTATTGTGACGTCCATGACCGTAATGAAGAAAGCTCACCGCTAAAAAAACTATCAGTAAAAAACTCATCGAAGGAAACTCAGCGCAGTTTTATCGGATGCAGAGCTTTGTAGCCTTTTGACAAATACAAGAAAACCTACCCTGCAAAATCTCCGAGATATAAAATTAAAAAAAAAAACTATTGAAGCTATAGGTCAGCTGCAATGCTTTTTTCTGCGGAAATGTACGCTAAAGGTATTCTTTCTTTTTTTTCCGCTGTCAGCTTTCTGTAACACATCTTGGTCTGTCACATGCAAAAGTTTCGTCGACTCATATATTAATGTCCTTGCTGAATGCCGCGGCGTATATCCCCGCCAATTTCACATAAAGCACGCGATGCCGAACAAGCGGTCGGTCGGGTCGAGCCACTCGCGCTAGACTGCTTGTGCGCTCTCGTAATGGGCGTTTTAATGACACGTTAGCTAGTGTCGCTGCGCTCTAGTCGCGCGCGCTAACGTCGCAGCGCTCTTGTGTCGCGCGCGCTAACGTCGTGGCGCTCTACTGTCGGCACTCTACTGTCGACGCTCTTGTGTCGTCCGCTCTAGTGTTGTACAGCCAATTCAGAGACACACACAGAGACACAAAAACACACAAAATCAATGGCTTTTCGAGCGATCGCGGGGAAATCTACATACAGTCGTTTCTCATAACACGCAATATGGTCTTGTTGATAAATTTTCACTTTACCGTATGCGCACGGTCTGGGTAGTTTTTGTGTACGTACTGCACCACGATTCACTCAGCACGTGGTTTATCAGTCTTACTTCAACGATTTCCTCCAATAAAAATAGCGGTCAGTGTAGTGCATTCAGAAAAAAGTGCCACCGTTAGAGTGGCAAAAAAAAAAAAAAAAAAACACACACAAAAGGCTCGACATATTTACGCCACACAGAACCAATCGTTCATGAAACTCTTCACCACACTACCTGCACATATTGTGTGAGTTGAATTAATTTATAAAACAAAAAATAATTAAGTGGTGTCCTTCGTATAGCGTGTTGCAATACACACTTCATTTCCTATCAAGTCCGACAGCAGCCAAGGCTATACGGTTCGATGGTGCCAACCAAGAAGCGCAAAACCTTCACCGTAACGGCGCTCGTTTTTTTGTTTTTTGTGCTTTTACCATCAGTAGTTGTACCGATCACTCTCAGTGAATGCGTCGAGATCCTGTACTTTTTTCTATATGATTGGTTGACCAGCTGAAAACAAATACACAAAATGAAAGACTAGTGCCGTGAGGATGCACTTTTGGCATTGCATGATTGGCTCCACCGGATCATAGCACTGGCTGCTGTCGGAAATAATGTGGAATGCAGTGTATAATAGGGGGCCTATTATAGTAGACAAACGAATGAAATTCTCGAGAAAAATAAGAAACAAAACACCAAAACGTAATGTTACATGTGTTGTTTTTCGTTGTTTTTTTCGCTTCTCCTAGGCGTAACGTCTCGCCCTTAAAACAAAAATGCGAATGGAATCAGCTTGGACGTTCGGGCCCTTTGGAGTGGCGGATATTTTCTCCGCCCAACTTCTGGATGGATTTCCTAAAGAAGACACGAGATCAACACGAATGGATTTAATGAGTAATTCGTCGAAAGTCTATCGCGTTCTTCAACAATATTGAATGTTTGAGAATTATCTGAATATGTATATGGTTTCTTTTCTATTTTTTTCATTAATCTTGAGATGCCATTTCTGATATGCGCATCATGCCGACCATGTGCCGCGTAATCCAGCAATCTATTGCGGAGTGATATATGAAGCTAGGCCAAATAAAATGTGCAAACTCGAAAGGGTGCGGGGGTTGGATGGCTGTATAAAAGGAAGTTTTTGGTGATTAAAAATGTACTTGCTGAGTTTAAGACGTTTGTGTTTGTCCCTCTTTGTGAACCTCCGTTTCGGGTTGTTAAATGTCATTTATGTAATAACCTGCTCGCCTGCTTAATCACGTTGTCTTCAAACAAAATGCGTTTTTATTCGGTTAGCCCAGCGAGGACAAATAAAGTTTCACAAAATGAAAAAAAAAAAACTCGCGAAGCTGTTCAGCACACGACACAGACGTGACACAGAATTTTGAACAAAAGTACGAACACATTTATTGTCTTGATCGGTGGTCATCATGACGAAAGGTACGCACACACATGTCGACGACTATCGCCACCCCGAGGAACCGGAGGAAACTAGACACGCGCGACAGGACCGCCACCCGGCGGAAGAAAAGGAAACTAGGCACGCAAGCGCTTGGAACGACGACAAAAAGAGGGTGGTGCGAGCCCTCTCTGAGTTTTTGCTGACGGACGCGAAAGATCCACGGAACCCTAGCCATAAGCAGCTTTTCTGTAAAAGTGTTGGGGTAGTTTACCGCTGCGAATTTAGTATTCTGATTAGAGCGTGTGACAGGACTCACCTATTGAGCAGCCCTATTAGGCTTTGGGATATTTTAACACCTCTGTCAGATTGAGACATTCAGTGGGCCTCACTGGTTTCCTGTATTTCCTAGAACACTTCAGAGAATTGTCTTTAACTTTCAGATAGTGCTTAGCTCTGACACTTTGACTACTTATTGGAAGCGGTTGCACGACACTCGTTGTGAAGTGAGCAAGGTTCATCTTATTCAGCTGACATCATCTAGAGTAATCAACCACAAAGTGTCTCAATGGCCGAGTTAAATGCTGCCGCAGGTTTAACGTTTAAAAGAAGCCCGGAGCACACCATGTGTAAAAATAAATACCGCATGGTACATTCACTAAGTCACAGAAGTAGTAGCAGAAAACAAAACAAAAACACCTGGTTTACCCGGGATCCACCACGAATAAATGACCACGCGTTTTCTCTGTCGTTCTCTTGGAATGAAAATCTGTCTCCAAAACAACTAGTGTACATCCGGCGGAAAGTGCTCATTGAAGCACTTTCCAATGAAAGTGCTCCAATGAAGGTGTACATTGCGATAAAGTCCAGATCATTGCGCTTAAATCATTTATGTCGCTCGATATCTGCTGCCCGATCGTAACAAACACTGAAATTTGAGGTATGGTAATACCTGTGCCACACGGGCAACTCGAATGCCATTTACAACGAAGTACATTCTAAATGTCATTCGACTGGTGCTACACGGCTTGCACGAATGGCATTCGCTGCAAATGTCATTTGCCATCCAAGGGGTTCGGCGGAACTCATTCGCATTCGGTCACGGGCGAAATGTGTAGCCTCTACCCCAGGCCCCAAGTAAAAAAAAAAAAACACCAATGTGATTACGTTAATCAAAGTATACCGGAAGTAAAAGTCATTTATTTGTGTTTTTTTATGTATGCATTCTTTTATACTAGATTTGAAGCGCGGCTTGTCACATAATTGCAAGCGGCTACTCTTTAACCCAGTAGACACAGCCAGCTTCGCCTGCGTCGCCGTCTTTTTTGCGTTTCCTCTCTTTTGCTCGAACTTCGATGTTTCTTCCCATGGAGCCGCAAGCGCCGCAAGCAGCTGCGAAAGAGAAAACCCAGTGGTCCGAACACGGAACAACAGCTCTTATAAGAGCTTGGGAGGACAAGCTCGGTGACCTGCGGCGTGCCAAGCGAGGTGGTTCTAGGTGGTTCGAAGACACCCTGCCCCCCGAGGTGGGGCAGGGTGTCCTTGAACCACCTCTGGTTTCTTGGGTACCGCCAACGCGATCGGTGCACTGGGCGGTGCGCAGCAAAAGCAGCAGCCTGAGCCACGGAGTTCGACTGCAGCTGCTCTTCGATCTCACGAACGCGAGAGTGAGCGTCCTCAGCTCCGGCTTCGAGCCTTTGCTGCTCGGCACGGTGCTTGGCGCGTAAATAAAAGAGGGCGCTCATTAACCGTTGCACCCGTTTACTGTCCTCCGGTGCAAGGACCGACACTCGCGACTGTACAGGCGCCATTTCCTTTCGCTCTGGTCAGCTTCTGTCTTTGGCTTTGGCTTATTGCGGCTGGAGCAACTAGAGCATCACCAACAAATGAATTACAGCGGAAACGCAAAAAACATAAATTGACTGCAACATTTCTTTAAAACTACCTATAAACACTTTTTAGAGATCATAACCTTTATCAAACGTATTTAGCTTACAAAAAAATTTACAATTAGTTTTCTTCAGAGAGCAGGCGCTATCATCATCATGGCGCAAAATGACATTCGAAATGTACGTGTAGCACGGGCTTTAAATGTAATGTTATTCGGCGCCCGAATGAGATTCGCCCTGAAAGGCATTTGCCATGTCCGTGTGGCACGGGTAGAACACACTATAGTCGGATGCAACCTAAGAACAATCTTTAGCTCCACCCACAAGCGCATTGCGCCCATCTGAAGTGCCTCCGCCGTCGAGAAAGTAGTTCGCTAGCAACGTTGCTTTTTCTTCCTCCAGTAAACGTGTCTTAAACTACTACAATATTTATTTAATTCATTCAGGACGTTTAAATAAGTTAGAATACTTTTTTGTCAACGAAATAGCTGTTTAGTAAAGAAAGAAAGCCATGTCCAATGTACCGTCTTCCCAATTCATTTTCTGTCCAAGGTACTGTCTAACATACCGTCTTCCAGCGCCTTTGATTGAGGGAAAGCGGCGAAAACGAAACCAACCTTTCTCTCGCCAAAATTATAAATAACAAAGCACTTATAGTTCCTGCAAATAATAAATATTTAGTGATTTACTTAGTTTTGTGGGCTTTGCGCACGAAATGTGTGCCTTTATTTTGTTGGATGAATAGAAAACAAGAATAATTATACTTTTCGGATTTTGACAAATCGGCACCCTCCCAAGTCATCGACACCACCACCGCGCCCCGCTAGCGCCCCGCTCTCTTTGTCTTCCGTCATGGATCCCACTGAGGTGCTCGGCAATCTCAGCTCACCCCGCGGAAACCACAACGAATTGAAGCAGCGGTGCCGGTACTATGTTGAGTAGCAACGTGGGGCAGAGGCGACAGAAATCCAACGAAGCAGACGACGTCCGGCGTAGCTTCTCACCTCTCAGCAGTGCTAAGCCTCGCGCCCGCTTCGAAATTTTCGTTGGCGATAGCGTCGCTGGATTCCCACGTTGTCGCGCAAAAACTGCTGCAAACGCAAGCCGATACCATTAAGATTTTGTGGCGTAACCTCGGGCACGTAAAACACGGTGCAAAAAAGCAGAATAATTGTGACGAGAAACTAGCGTCGCGTTGCTAAGGCCAGCAGCCATGTTGAGCTTTTTTTCTTTTCAAAAGGATCGCGATTGGTCCACGGAATCGTGACGTCATGAAAACGATTGGCTGGCGTTTCTCGGCGTAGGAATACATTTTCCTCTGAGAGGCATTTCCGGTTTTTTCTTAGCTTGCAATCAACTATAGTCCTCTGACTGATACACTGCATTAGCTGTTGCAAGTGATTATTTCTTTTTTCTTAACGCAACACGTGCTCCGGCTATTCAGTCGATCAGAGGCGATAAATGTTAAATATACATAGCAATCACAAAATCCCTCATTGAGCGTTGTGATTTGTTGCAAATTGTTTGTGGTGCATAAATAATTTGCAACGAATCACAACGCTCGATGAGGGGTTCTGTTATTGCTATGAATACACAACCACGGCGGAGGAAGCGGCCATTGCCCTTGCGCTCGCCCAGAGCCCCACCCCCCAATTCGTCCTATCTGACTCTCAGCAGCCCATCCGCAACTTTATTCGCGGCAATATCTCCCCCATGGCCTTCCAAATTTTCACCAACAACCCTCTATCCGACACCGTGACCCTGCTGCGGACACCAGCCCACACAGGCGTAGGCGCTAATGAGATTGTGCACGATCGTGCTCGCAAACTTATCGACCGAGCCGCCATTTCAACTACGCCTACACGCGATGCCCCTGCAGGCAAGCCTACCTCCCTCCTGCAATACAGGGATATTGCCCTGCACTACCGCCTCCTCCGCCGCCAATTCCCACCCCGCACCCACACCTCTCCCAAGAGGCAGCACACATGCTGCGCCTCCTACAAACACACACTTTCCCCCACCGAACACAACTAATACACACTCACCCACACCTCTTTACCACCCCCGCCTGTCCTGCCTGCGGGGCACTCTACACTCACTACCATTCCCTTCGCGAATGCCCCGCAGACCCATACCCCCCTCTTCCTTCCCCTCACCTCTGGGAGCACATGTTGCGCGACCCGGAGGAGTCAACTCAAGTCCTGACCACCTCCCGGGCCCTGGCGGTCGCGGCGGCCCTCTGGGCCTCCACCACCCCCAATACCTGACCCCGGAAGAATAATAAAGTTTCCTCCTCCTCCTATATAAGGAACTCACCGAGCCCGAGGAGTTCTATTGTTCTTGCTTTCTTTCAAAACGTCCTTAGGAATATATTCAAGTGATATAAAAAATTCAGGGTGCATTTGAAGTTGTTGAGACGAATATTGGAATTAGAAAACAAAACTCAAAGGAAAAAAATTCTCACCATTTCAAAATGTGTCGCCGTACTGACATGCCGTCGGCTCTAGTTTTCTCATTATCGACTTCACAGCTGTCAAATCCGCTATTGAGGGCAGCTTGTCGGCTGATAAAAACTTTCCAACCATAAGGTTCGAACATGAGTGGTAGTTGCCCTGGTTCAGTGTCACGTGACTAACATTTTCAATTACGGTTTTTCTATGCACCCCAAAAAGTCACTGAGTGCACTTTTGCAATGTAATTGAACACACTAATTGGTTTCCCTTTTATCAGCTTGGTCAGTGACAAAAAAAAAAGACTAACGATGTTTCAATAGAAAAAAAAAGATTGGACTCCTTACCATTCCAGGCATGACCATCGTGTTGAAAAGCAACCATACTTCGTCTCACCCTACGATGGACTAAAGACGAAAGCTACGGACCGCGAGATCCAATCACGAGCCACTAAGAAATTGTGCGGTATTTCGCTTCGATGCACGTATCGGTGCCCGCGTCTCAGATCACTGATGACGGGACGGGCGGACAGTGGTTTGCATTGAAGAGCACTGAGTGATTCAACAATTTTACATCGCAAAGAAAGCCACGACATATAGGCTCTTTGCAGCGTCGAAGCTATCGAAATGATGCCGCGCTTTTGGATTCGAGCAGTATTCGTCCACACCTAATCAATGTTAAGGGTGTCATAGTATAGCAGAGAACGTGATTTGACCTGGAGGCCCGTGGATTAGGCCTTTAGTCCATCGTAGGATGAGACAAAGTATAAATACTCTCATTGATTATGCTGATGAAACGACCGCAATGTTTGGTGTTTTAAATTTATCATAAAGCCGGACGCACGTTGAAACATCCGGGAGCCTTGAAAAAACAACTATAAAGTGTTTTTTTTTTTTACGTTTGGAATCGCAAAACAAGATCCTCTTATTGTGCTCCCTCTATCCACGATTGGGGGTTAGATATTCTCCCCTCGCGTACTCTCCAGCGTTCGCTCTGCTACTGAAAAAAAGTGGAGGCGTTTGTGGGAGGAGCCTTTCCTGCTATTCTTAATCTCAAACAAACTACTATCACCAAGATGTATCGGAGGGGCCCTTTTATGTTTTCCTTCGTAACGTCGCAAACATGATTTGCAATGTTGTGAGGTCACAAGTTGTAATCCAGACTACTGATTAAGTTTGACTGTGAGAGTGAAAAGCACGATGGGAGTCTGGAGTCATCGCATTCTTAAACACACACTCTAAAAGTTGATAGTCTGACCTTACTGTTACCTCCGTCGATAACATCAAAATGAATTCGGCTACACACGTCATGCTGGATGTTTGTCCATTCACAAAAGGCTGATCAAAGCGACGAGTTTGGTCGCGCACGTTGACAATCGTCACTGACAACTCAAGAAAGGCAAACGGTAACGTGTTCTAAGGTAGTGATTTGAGTTAGTTGGTACTTCAACATGATAAAACAACGCACAAAACACGGAGGAAGAGAGAAGGACAGGTAGAACAAGACAGCGCTGTCAAGGAGCTCAAATCACCACTTGACTACAGCTATAGTGTTTCTGCAACGAGCCCCCCTTCTCTCATCTCCAATCTCCCTTTCATTAATCCTGACATTCTGGTGAACCTGGCCACCCAATGCATCTGCAGTGCAAGGGTAGCATCTTGGCACATCAAACAAGGTACGGGCCGTCAAGAATTAGTTGGCCTGGCGGGATTTATGGCCCACTCAGCAGGACACTCGAAGAGAATTTGCAAAATCTTATGGTCCGAGTACTACCTATAAGCCCGGTTCCTCAAGGATTGCATGTAGACATTATGTACCGCACAAAAGGCAGCTCCACGGAGTCACCGACTGTCCTACTATGATTTGAACAAGTCGGTGGGTGATGTAGCCGAGTTTTTGTGGCAGGAAGTACGATGGAAGTTACCATCAAGTAATAAGGTTCCACCTCCATTATGTAGTTTTTCTTCCCTTAGGGGCATACAAATTCCACCTTCAATAGGAAAGGTTCTAAGCCTAGGACCAAAGTTGTGCACGCCGCCTAATCTTCAGCCGCCTCAGCTTCTGAATGTTTCTCGAAATGTGTCAAACAGCGCGAATGAAGACTTCAGACCACGGTGTGTATCAAAATGGGTAGATGGTCTTTGCAACATGCCAGCTCGCACTACACGTCTTTATGATTTCCCTCCAGTGGTCAGAATTGCCGTGGGCACTCAGGATGCACACTAGAAGCAGACAAGGAAGGATCCTTCATACTCATCCTAGAAGGAATGTACCAAGAGCGAGCCAATGCAGAAGTGATAAAGCACTTTCGTCCAAAGCCTGTTACCCTCAAAGAGGCCAAATGCAGGGCACTGGACCTCTGTAGCATGATATCGTTGACCCAACTGGCAGGCAACATCAAGAAAGCGGAGGGGTTACACCTCCGGGTTTTCTTTTGAGCTCTCTTTCGTTCTACTTGTCTTTTTCTCTTCCTCTATGTTCTGTGCGCTGTGTTATTATGCGAGTTCCAAGGTTAACATAAAAAAGTGCAAGCTTTTTTGGCAAACTGCATATTATGGTCAAGCTCCAAAAATGTTCTTTTTTCGTGTGACACCCTGTAGAGACGTCCGCATTGTTATGGAACTATGCCAGTACGTAACCAACGCCTTCATCTCTGAAGTGATTCGTTGATCCCTTCCGATGGACACCCCAGTCTAAAAAAGTGCCAGCGCTTTAGTTTTGACACGACGAACAAGTTCTTCCATGAAAACTACGCCGTGATACTCTTGAAGAAGACGCAATTCTTTCTTCTTTGGCTGGTTCAACCAATCAGATGGGCGACGATGCCATGCTCCGATAGTCATGCAGTTTCAGTGGCAAAACTGAGTTCACCATTTTTGTCACCAAGGTTGCATGTCCATTTGTTGACATTCTCATTAAATAAGCTAATAAAAGGATGGTTAATGATTACTGTTTCGAGTGCATTGCGTGAGAACATGCAGTAGAAGGAAGCTCCAGGAGCCACAAGTGGGACAGTGCTGCTGAAAACAACTAGATATTGGGCGTCTAAAAATTGTAGGCGTCTTTGGCATTCACGGGCTTATAAGGTGTTTTGACTACAAAAGCTACAGTATAGTGGCAACTAGTGGACCCTTATCGTTTTACATTAGGAACCACCTATATTTCAGCAACGAATAAAAATATAGTGCACTCCTTCGCGTCTGTTCAAACGCGAGATTGGGAAGGGGAGTGGTAAAAAGTAAAAACAAAAACGTTTACAATCCCCTGAAACGCCCAAATAGCGCGGAGCACTTGAGGAGGAGGGGAAGGTACGGAGAGAAGGGTATGCCCCTCCTCCCTTTCGTACCCTCCCTTCCTCCTCTCATGCTCCGCTCCCATTTAGCGGGAAATTTTCACTAAATTTCCCGCTAAATTTCGCGTAAAAACTTCCCCGCTAAATTTAAGGGGGAATTTCTTCGCTAAATTTAGTGGGGAATTTTTCGCGCCAGCAGGAAATTGTTTCCGCTAAATATAGCGGGGAAAGTTTTCCGCTAAACTTAGGGGGAAAATTGTTCGCAAAATTAAGCGGGAAAATTTCTTCGCTTAATTTAGCGGGGAATTTTTTTCCGCTACACTTAGCGGGGAATTTTTTCCGCTAAGCTTAGCGGAGAATTGTTCAGCAAAATTTAGCGGGGAAATTCTTCCGCGAAATTTAACGGGGAATTTTTTTGTTAAATTTAGCAATGAATTTTTTTCGTTAAATTTATCGGGGTAATTTCTCCTCCAAATTTAGCGGGGAAATTTTTAGGCTAAATTTAGCGGGGAATATTTTTTGGCTTAATTTAGCTGGGAATTGTTTTTCGCTAAATTTTCCGCTAAATGTAGCGCGAAACATGTTGCGCTAAATTTAGCGGGGAAAGTTTTCCGCTTAATTTAGCGGAGAAATTTTCCCTCTTTAAGTTAGAGGGGACTTTTCTTCCACTAAGTTTAGCGGGTAAAATTTCCACTAAATTTAGCGGGGAAACTTTTCGCTAAATTTAGCAGATAATGTTTCCGCTCAATTTAGCGGGAAATCGTTCCCGCTTAATTTAGTGGGAATTTTTTCCGCTAAATTTAACAGGAAAACTTTTCCAGTAAACTTAGCGGGAAGACGTTTCCGCTAAATTTAGCGAGGAAGTTTTGTCGCCAAATTAAGGGGTGAAGTTTGTAGCGTGAGCTACACTGGCCGAGGTTGAGCAGTTTCGCGTGGCCCGCACAATGAGCCGTGCTCCGTGCTGCGCAAGCGCGAGGAGCAGTGACGTCACACGGCGCACAGCTGGCGCGCCGGAGACGCCGCCGCTGCTGCGCGCGCCTCGCCGGTCTGCGCATGCGCAAGGAGCAGTGACGTCACACGGCGCACAGCTGGCGCGCCGGAGAAGCCGCCGCCGCCCGCTCCGCCACCACCGCGCGCGCCTCGCCGGTCTGCGCATTCCAGAGGAGTGACGTCATAGCCGCGGCAGACGCTCTGGCGCCGCCGCGTGCCCAGCTGTGCGCCTCCGTTGCGCAGTAGCCAAGTCATACGCTGCACCAGAGCCGCCTGATAGCGCCTCTCATTTTGTGCGCATATGCTCACGCTAAGTATATCCTGGCATAGCGGAGCTAAGCCACCGCAATTTTTTTTCCGTTAAATTTAGCGGAAAATTTTTCCTGCTAAATTTAGTGGGGAAATCTTTACGCTAAATTTCACAGGGAAAATTTTTTGTGAAATTTAGCGGATAACGTGTTCCGCTAAATTTAGCGGGAACATTTTCCACTAGTTTTAGCGGAAAAGAGTTTACGCTAAATTTAGCGGGGAGTTTTTTTCCGCTAAATTTAGCGGCAAAAGTTTTCCACTAACTTTAGCGTGGAATTTTTTCCGCTAAACTTAGCGGGGAATTAGGAAGTTTTCGTAGATCGTTTCCGCTGTCCCGCAACGCTCTCCGCAACCAGCTACGCTAGCCGGAACTCTATAGAGTCAAGGCCATCGGCGCGCCGGCGCAGTAGTGGCTGTTTCGTTGCGGAGGGCTTAGCGGAGGGGGAAACGCGGTCTACGAAAACTCCCTATTGTTTCTGCTAAATCTAGCGTGGAATTTTGCTGCTAAATTTAGCAGTGAATTTCTCGGCTAAATTTAGCGGGGAAAAATTCCGCAAAATTTAGCTGGCACCTTTTTCAGCTAAATGTTGCGGGTAAATTTACCCATAATGCAACGCCCGGTGATGTCACGAGTGACGTCACTCATGACCCTCGCGACGTCACACGTGACGTCACGTGTGATATCATCAATGGGAAGCGTCTAATAACGCAACGCGCGGTTACGGCGACGGCGACGCCGCTCAAGCCGGAAACGGGTGCCTAAGAGCTGCGCTCTAAAAGGGGATGGATAGAAACCCTAATATAAATCTGCAAAGACAATAAAGAATCCCTTTTTAGCTCCTGCGATAGAGTTTATTAATCTTCGAATATTTAGCGCTTTCGACGTCTCTCCTTTAAGGCAACATTGCACAGTAATTAAAGGACATGTGACAAAGACGAGTCAGCTTATTTTGGGCGAAGGTTGATAACCGCGTGTCTCATTGCCAAGTCGTGTTGTTACTCTATGCTTAGCCGTCACAATTAAGTACAAAATGTTTAATTATTTATGAGAGTTTAAAAGACAAAAGGTAGATGCGTGTAAATTAGTTACTGCACAATGTTCGTAAAATCATCCGCATTTAGGAATTATTAGGAAAGGACAATAAATGGTAGAATTTTATTTCGCCGTTACGTTTTCGGTATATTTATCTAAGTATTCGAAGGAAATGAGAAAGAACAATCAATATCCGATACAGCCCCTACAAAACGTTTCGTGACATGATTCAAAGTTTGTACCTCTAGGAAAATATTACATTCTAATTCTTTATATGTTTGGTACATCATTCCCACGCGAACGTTTCTGTGTGAGAAACTTTGGCTGCGCTAACTGCAGTATGAAATATCCGTACCTTCCATTCCTTCAGCTTGCAATTTTATTGCCCATTAAAATATTTAGCTATATATAGTGTTCTTATAGAAGATAACGTTTCTCATTACAAGTGTAAAAACAAATGAGCGGACGATCACGCGACGTCTTGTGAATGAACCACGTTAGCTCTTGCGATATGTTAAGAATGTTTGTTCGTGATTGTCTGTAAATTACGGTGACGTCGCTTCGCACCGTGTCTCGCGTAAACCACAACCGATCACACCCAGAATCCCTAGCGCTGGTGCAACTAAGCGAATTGCTTAGTTGCACCAGCGTGACCTTGACTTCGAATGCGCTCTATCCTAACATCCAAGGTGGGATCGTCGGCGACTACACATCGACGACGTTCTTTCTCACGGGCGTCTTTACGCCGCCGAGCGGTCGCTGCTTGCTCCAGCGTAGGGTTTTGCCGCCCTATTCTTGCGTGCAAAGGCACCTAAAGTCGAGGGAACGGGACCGAAGGTGAGAAAGAGCAGGTGGCGAGGAGCGCGATCACATGACCCCCAGCGCAATCGCGAGTTGTCGAACGTGCTGCGCTTTAACCTCGACTTCAGCGAAATGCCGAGGTTTATCACTGATGTACTCGCCCTCTCCCGGAGCCAAAGCCACCTGCGATAACGCAGCTGTGCTTGGTTGCATGCGGCATCCACTACGCAATCCTACCTCTAAGCAACATAGACGCTAGATTAAGTGTATCTTTCCTGCTGTTACAAAACTTGTTTTCGCCTTGCAATACAGACAATCCGATTATCGATCACACTCCACTTTTTTTATTGTGCCTAAAATGTTTCTTCGTTAATTTCATCAAAGGTGGCGCATAGTTTTGCGCACGCCAGCAGTGTATCCCGGGTGGATGGGCCGAACGCAATATGTCGAGGTGAGGACGAAGGCGTAACTGGATGAAATAAAAGTTGACTGTCGCCATTGCTGTTTTGAAATGAAGGTTGCTTATTGCGTAACATCAAAATGGTATTTCTAAAGAGTCACATGAACATGCTCAGAGTCTTAGCGTAGACCTCAATTTTCTGAAGAAAAAAAAAGTGTTTTGAACGTTGTTTACCTCACAACTTCTGCAGATTGCTGCGGTTGGTTCCCTATTGTTTTGTAGAAAAATAGATGCATAGGCGTTTCATAGAAGTGAAAAATAAGAACAGGTCAAAAATAGTTGTGTAGGGAGAGCCGAACACACAATAAATCGGTAAACACTGACGCTGCTTGGACCCGTTCGTTTCTTCATCACATTCAGTCAATCACTCGAATACAGATATACTGACGACATTCAGCAACGTTGCTTGAACGGGTCAGATCTTATAGTGGACTCCTACCCAGTAAATTACGCGAACTCCCACAAGCAGTCACAAGTGCGCCATGATATTCCTGTGCCTTCGCGTTAACCGGCGCGCAGTCGAACTTTAGTTAACCATGAAGTAAACGGGGGAGCTTGCATGTTATACAACGCGTCCAGGATTTTTAATATATCTATATTTGTTATATTCAGTGTGGCGTTTCTAATAATGTAATGTCCCGGCGGTGTGCATAAGATTAACTGGGCTTACCCTTATCGCCTTCTGCGTTTTGTGTCCAGGTGTGGGCAGGCATCCCAGTTACGCTATCTAAGCCTTTTTCGGAAGTCTTGCAACACTCTAAATTTATGTTGTATTTTGTTTTTATTTTAACAAACAATATTTCATATATCTACTAACCTGACGATCGGGCAATCCTTTCAAGAAGTTAAGCAAGTTTCTAATTGGAAGCATATGCTCATTTTTACTATATAAAAAGTTACTAATTAAATTTTAGTGTATTCTTCGTCTGATCGCGAAGATTAGTTACTATATCATGTCCTCCTGTACGTATAAGACACCTGCACAAAGTGCATGACCTTTTTATTGAGGAGTTATACAGAAATTGATTAAAACATCTTTTTTTTTTAAATATTAATGTTTAAGAAGATCAAATAAAAGAACAGAGCTAAAATAAAAAGTGCTTAGGAAAACTTGCAATTTATAGTTTTGCTGCTTGTGGGAAACACCAGGCAAAAGTCTGAAGGTGGCTTTTCTGCGTAGCCTCTATGGATCACTATGACCCACAACGCATTGGGTTTGTCTATCTTTGTGCGAAGTGGCCAATGAAAAAAATTGTCAGGGGTATTCGCTGCTTTCAATGTAAAAAAAAAAAAAAAAATATGTGCTACCTCCTCTGTGAAGGACTTTTTTTTTTGCGGGGGAAAGATATTACAGCTTTCAAGGTGCAATTTGAGGGCTCTCATGAGGAAAACACTCTGTCAGGCAGAACACGAATGTGGCTTCTCGCTATGTTTTGAAAAAAGGCAATGTACAGAACTTTCAGAACATAGCTACGTTTCAGCTCTAATGTTCTAATCAAACAATTTATTTTGTTGATGCAATTCCCATTTCTCATAAATGTTTTGCTTATAACCATTTTTTGTCCAAGAGGCGAGCTGGCTAATCCCGTTAAGATATTCTCCGGATGAAGAAGCAAAAGGCAATGTCGAATCGCGTACGTTACTGCGATGTCAGTGTGCTCTGGAAAAAGTCAACTGTGCACATGCAAATCTGACGCCATTTTTGTAATTTATAAAAGTGGAGTAACAAAAAAAAAAGATTTCTCGCGCGTGCAAAAGAAAACAGAGGAGTGTCGTAGCGCAAATAAAGTCGATTTCTGTCCCGTTATGTACAGTGCGAAACTTCCGATTGACAGCGCCAGAAAGACGAGGTTTTTCTGCGTCTTCTGCAATAAAAGTCGGCACCCGATGGACCGTCGTGCAACTCCTTCCGTTTTTGTTTTAAATATCTACCTTCTTTTTATGTTTGAGGCGACGCTGCGCCGCCGCGTTCTTTCTCCCTCCTTCTTTGAAGTGTTTTTCTTTTCTTTTTCGTTTGTTTTTGCTTTTTTTCTGTTTGTTTATCTGATGTTCGAACCATCGAGTGTTTTGCTTTGCCTTGTTTGGCTTAGGTTTTATTCTATTTCCTTCACTTCGGCGTTTACTACCGACAATTCGTCTGCTACGCTATGCCCGGATATTTTGAGGGCCGTCTGGAACTTTGTTTTTGTTGTTTTCTTCCACTCTCGTCTGCGATAACCTCTTATTTCGGTCTTTGATTGAGTTTCTAAACCGACATATTCATATGTGCTTTTTAATATTTATTAAATATATTAAAAAGTGGAAGCTCGTAATACATTTCTATTGGCTTTTTATTTTCGTACGCTGAAACGTATGCTATGGGTCATCGTTTGTTGATCAACCGACCGCCTTCGGGCATACACCAGCGCATACTTGGAGATGGCAGGCATGTCATATGCTGCCTACCACTGCAAAAACAAGTTTATGCGATGTTGTATAAAATCCTTCTTCCGCTTCCTGAAAACCGAACAAACGTGAGTAATTAAGTTGCTGCAGCATTTCAATTAAACTGGAAGAGCTATCCAAGTCTTGCTTGAAAATCGCCATTGACGCCTCAACAGACGATTATGACAACTCCACGGAGATCGCGGAGAACTTCGCGGGCGACAAACCAGATGCACAACTGAACACCCAGTCCTATGTAGCCGGGTGGACAGCCAGACAGATCTGTCATTATGCTTGTCAAGTTCAACTGCAATCAGAAACATAGAACACCTTGAAAGACCTTCTGTTGAAGAACATGAAATACTCGCATGTAAAAATGACAACACCTTCCGACTTAGCTCGCAAACTAGCCGGTAACATCAGCCGTGCCTAGCTTCGACACACATTTCACTGGTATATTGCACCGGGCAAGAGTTTAGCTGAAGGCGGACTTGTGACCGCTGATCGACACTTAAAATAAAGACACGGTGTGCAAAGATTGCCTGAACATATACGTCAACAAGTGCTTGAATGTACTTTTGAACTGCTTCGTCAAGCAAGCAAACTAAAAACCTGCCAAAGTCAAAGGGAAAAGAAACGCCAAAGCAAAAACGGTCACACACTGCTAGCACGTTGCAGGTTGCAGCGTGCGACTCTTATTTACCGGGCATCGTGAGCTGGACTACGTCATTCTATCCCCCTTTCTTTTAGTTCTTACCAACGGTTCCAAGCAAATACACAAACGTGCAACAAGCAGCTGAAGAAACAAAAAAGTAAGTTAAGCTCTTTTTTTTCTCAATTAGTTTCTTCGTGTTGCGTCCGCTTTGTTTGTTGTGGACTCAACGCCGACGGCAGCCACCCCTTGTTGATTTTAAAAGCTCCTACCGACGCCCCGCTTTCCATAAGCGCCGCAACATTCGTCGTCTTTGAAGCAGGTACTTACGGGGTGATTGGTATGATTGTATCGTCTGCTAACTTTGTTTTATTCGCCGTTGTTGGCAACTGTTACCTATTTCTTTTTATTTTCGTCTGGCATGGGGACCCCATTTTTGCAGCAAAGTTCGGGAAGCATTTGCACGGTCTCTTTTCTCGTTAATTTTGAATTTGTTATGCTGAAAAGGTTGGTGTGCTTGCTCTGGTAATCTCAACATGTTATCTGCGCACGTTTTAATGACCACCTATTCAGGTAAGAAATTGTGACGAAGCAGTTTGTAACGGATCAACAGTAACCTCTTAGGACGTGGTTCGAGTAGCGAAACGCGTTTTCTCCGCTTTCTAGTTGCGCTTCAAACGCGCGTGATCCCCCGAGTACCGTTTGAGACCGTTAAGTAAACGGCTCCATCTTTGTTTCTGCGTGCGTTGTTATTTGACTGTTCTTGCAGTTGCAATGAGTGGATTCCGCTTTGCAAGCGGACTGACTGCAATGAATTGTTTCAGCTGTTGGGGTGACGAAATGGGACTCGCTAAGCTCGAGGACATCGCGGAGCCCATACTTTTCCATTGCGTCGTCTGCTTCCGTAAATTCCGAATCGGCTAGAGGCACCACTGTCGCGTTCGCCGCCACTCCCATGGGTTTCCGGAGGAGTTTCCAGTATTGGCGAGCTATATCGTATTTGATACTATAATCCTCAGGCAACAGTCGGTGGCGAGTCGTGCTTAGTTTGGAGGTGATCGGAAGTGGCGATTCATACTTAGTCCAGCATACTACAGTGCACAGGCGACAGACCGCGGCAAGTCTTGCTTAGTTCGCGGGCGACCGTTGGCGGCGAGTCATACCTATAGACCGGCGCACACCTCATGGTCGACGGCGAGTCATGCTTAGTCCAACATACTATATTCCGAAAGCGACGGTCGGCGGTAACTGATGCTTTGTCAGGAAACTTGGTCTGCAGGCGACTGTCAGGGGGCAAGGTTTTGAGTTCAGCATACTTGGTTTGCATGGGACCGTCGTGGGCGAAGTACTCAGTCCAGCATACTTATTCGGTAGGCGACCGTCGGCCCGCGCAGCTGGCTCTAGAATAACAAAGTCTATACTTCGTTTCACCTCAAGCCCAGTCGCAACCAACGCTACGAACTGACTAGACCAATCACAGGGCATCAAAAGCGAACCATCATGGTGTTCGTTGTCTTTGTGCGTATTCTTTCATCGCTGAACCAAGCACAAACATAAAAGACCCAGTGACTTGCCCTTTTGACGCTCCTCTTGGTTGGTCCCATTAACTCGTAGCGCCGACTGCGTCTGGACTTAAGCTGAAACGAAGTATAGCTTCCCACGTTTATTCACGACATTACCGGGTGGATGATAACCTACCAAAGGGTAGCGCAGCAGGCGTATGACGTCAAAACTTCAGATAGCAGAGAATAGACAACTTAAAGGGCGCAATAAACATCCCCCTCTCCATTACTTCAGTTACCACAAAGGGTTCCTCGCAATCCAATAGCACAAAGAACTGTAAACCCAATACGCACCCAGAACAACCCCCCCCCAAAAAAAACAACAAAAAAACATGTAAAAACTTTTTATTAGGCATGCTCGTGACACACTTCACTCCTGAAAGAAATTACACTTGTCTCGATCGAAGTTATGAACCCGGAGAAGACAAGCGTGGGTCGTGTGTGCAGTTGCATTCGAAACCACCTAAGGACTAAGCATAGGAAATTATAACGCACGCATAATCCACGCACTACACTTTTTGTGCTCTCCGGGTTTATCAGAATGGTCAGAGAAAGTTTAGCTGTCTTTTTTTCCCCGTGAAGTAAGATTTTTTGACTATGTAACGTATACTTTTAATACAGGTTTAATGAAAGCTGTGTTTTAGCGGTGCGTTTCGCCATTAAATCAGTCTGGCAAATAATTTGTTCTCACTCAAACTACGTTTTTAATATATGGTTCGTGCATTAAAAATATAGTTTAGGCATAATCTCCGGAGTTCATCCCAGACGTACAAGCATAAAATATTTTTATGGTATCGCTTTCTGCCAAGGCTTACCCTGGTACAAAGCGATACTCTGGCAGAAAGCGAGGGCATCGCCCTCTGTCCTGGCAGAAACCGATACATGCACAGTTCCACAAAAAACAGACAGGCGGACGCTCGCCTTTCCCCCAAAACGTTGGTACTAGCCTTTTAGTATGGGCGCTCTCACTCATCATTATATCTGGAAGGTTAACGCTTGCTTTTTACTGAACAGCTGCTAACATTTTTGTAATCACCATCGTTTTTTTTTAGCGGATACATTTATTTGTTTTGTACCGAATTTTATTTTCACTTTCCTTTTTCCTTTCGCTCAGAGGTGTTACATGCGTATAAAGCTATCCAAGGGCAACATTCCGCTTGCCTTTTCAGCGAATAAAGCGCATCTGATGCCAGTTAGTTTTTAGGCATTTTGCGCAGCGTCATCTCTTCTCATCTGTCCTTTCTTGGTGAAAATAGGTAAAGACATCCTTTGTGAATACATACAATCTTAGGAACCCCCGAGTTTACGCCGCACGTGAATGCTGTAAGGATAAAATTATTGCTCTTTACCTAAGCAGATCTTTTGAATGAGAAGGATGTGCCACGCCTCAATAAATATGTAGTACCGGTGTGCAAAATGGGAGCCTAGCCCCTTTTGCTGCTGAAACGGCATGACCATTAGAGCACGATGGCAATCAATCATCGCATTGGCAGAACCGATTTGATAAAGATCAGTGATTGGTATTCTCGGAGTACTCCCAAGCACATACGCATGCAGTATCTTTGGTACTGAAGGGGAATACTCATATTTCCTAACGCTTTTAAGTTAACACTTTTTTTACTGATGATAATTTTGTCGGCTTTAAGCTTTTATTTTGTTTTTTCAGGGCGACATTTGTCTTCTAATTTCCACCACAGGAAAAATGTTACAGGGACTTCATTTTCCTGGAGCCGCAGTGCTCCTCTGTTTAGTAATATCTTGCGCCCGGACACTGGCTCAAGAGAAGTCGAGGCTGACTAACGTATCTGTCGCCGACGTTGCCAAGGAACTCGCAAATATGTAAGTTGTTGTGTGTTTTAAATTAGAAGGGCGATTGGCACCATGGCCCATTGGCCAAGTAATCTCAATGGCAAAACGGTGTCCCCTCTGTTTACCAATGAGACTGATTGATTATTAAATTGTAATAATGATCAGCGTTTAGGTCGACTAAACTGATCAATAATAAAATCAATTGTTTGTGTTATTGGACATCATGGGGTTGTACGTAAAACACACGTAGTTGTCAATTTTCTTACAATAAGCCCCAGTAATTGTTTGCGCCTTTTGGGAAAAGTATTGGAGCCTAAATATAGCTTAGTATTTTCATGAAGCGGATGGAAAGTAAATGAAACAAAATGACCCTTCACGTGATCTCTCGATAGCAGGATATAGGATGAGCCCCTGACCTCTGCAAAATAGCCAAAATGTATGTTTTGAAACATAGGCTATTAGTATAGCTTGTTTTGTAATCAAATAAAGTGTAATATTAAGGTTTTGCAATGCAAAGCTGTCCACAAAAAGACACCTTAAAAATAACTTCAGTCTGCCAGAATCAAACCTCAATTATTGTATCTCAGAAGCAGTCGAATATCTTGCTTTATACATGTTTTTTCTAAACTTTGTCCCGTTAGGCAGTAATACCATGCTCATGATATAATCTTTTTCATGTTCATCTACGAGTAAGGCAAACTGGGGCACGGTGATTTATTTATTAAGCTACCACTTCTACTTAAAGCAGCGGGCTAAAGTTCCGGATTTTCTGTCCGGCCACAGGTCAACATATTTGTTGTACTTCTCCTGAGATAGAAAAGATCCAATCCGAGGTTTTCATGTGCAATTTTGCTTGCAAGTCTGACCGTCCTATCTATGATTTTATTCACACCTTCAGATTAATATCTGCCTTTTTTGTATTCCAACTCTTGCGGTATCGGTGATAACGTTAGCGGTATTCTGTTCCGAATATGATGCAAAAAAATTGTCGTATTTAACGAGTGGAAAATAGAAAAAAAATTCTCATATTGACCATGCCATATATGATTCCAGGTCTATCCCCGGCGTCAGTCATAGGATCATCACAGACGTGCAAGACGGAGGTCATAGGCTGGTTGAAATTTTTCAAGATTCAAATGACACTGTTCTTGGTTGCAATGCCCTCGGAGACAAGTAAGTAGGCGGATAAAAAGCCCCTTCTTTAACAAAAAAATAAACTACTATTTTAGGATGAAAATTTTATTAGGTTTTTTTATTGCAATCAAACACGATTATCAATTGTGTTTAAATCGATGGCTACATATTGCTACCAAAACGTCCAACGCTATTCATATATCAGGAACACACGGCACTCATAAAAGTCCCTAACTGTACAGTGAACCGTAATAGAATCGCAATAACGATCATTTGCCTTATCAACCAGTACGACAGGCTATCGAATCCGCATTACGCCATGCGCGATGGCCATACGATCTTTACGGAGGAATACGCATTCCCCTCTTGCCACCAAGACTATTTTCTATTGGAGCTTGATGCCGATAGACCTTGTCACTGGTTTAACTCATTACATGAAGGCAAATAGCGTGTTCTATGGGCATCACAGGTAAGACTCTACACAGACGCTTCTGAGTGAGTAGAGTCAATCGATTAGATTCACAAGTTATATTGTAACGAATGACAATTGACGAGGCGACGAATGACTGAAAGAAACTAAATGTTTAATGGTGCGAACTCGCGCCCAAAACAAAAGCAAAAAGAAGAAGAAGGCTAGAGTCGCAGGCATCGATGGGTGCGTAACGGCAGGATCGAGCGCTGGTGCGAGAATGACTCCGTAGGGCGCGGCGCGGCTTCTTTTTGGCCCTCTCCGGGATCCTAGAACATTGTACCTCATTCGTCCTGGAAGTATACATTGTAAGCCTGAACAATGTACACGGTTCTCCAACGTTCTAGAATCTTCTAAGAATCTTCTACTTACATAAAGAGAGAAAAAGCGACAAGCGGTGGCGGGAATCGAACGACTGCACATGGGGCAAATAAATAAACTATTGACATATATAAATTGTGTCCAGGAGAGAGGTTATTGGTAAACAACAAGGACCGAAATTCGTACAATAAATCGGCTGGAAACAAATTTTTAATGAGAGCATAAAACGATTTAGTTTTATTCTCACGAACAATATTGATATATCACAGCAAAGTATATGAACTTTACTTTGCAGACAGCGGCAATGCCTCTGACATATTGAAGTTGAATGCGTGTTAGACGGCAACAAACTGGGAAAACATTTTCCTAAATGTGTGTTTGTAAAGCTCAGACTCGCAAAAATATAAACCAACCGAACGTAGCTCCCCCAAGAAACTGTTATAGACAAACAAAGAACTCTCCGTACATTAAATACAAAAAAAAATTAATAAACGTTTTTTTTTTGAGGTTGAACATGCAAACCGGAGAGAAAAAAAGTCATGATTATGAACATAATAGAATCTAGTTTTAAGAACAAGTTAGGCGTTTTTTGCTCTATGACTAGAAACTCGCGTGACAAATTGAATTCTTGTTCATGATACTTCTATTACATATGCGCGTCCCCTTGTAAATGTGTTACCGGTTTGGCATATTAATTTCTGATAAAATAATTAAGCTAACTTCACAAGTCTTAATTCGTGGAGAAATATTATGGTAAATTTTAAACAATTAGGAAAAAAAAAGTATTTTACCTGAGATTAAATCACACATTTAGTACTAGCCGTTAAGCTGTGTAGATAAGAAAAAAATCCATCCGTGCCGTTTCTGGGCTTTTGAGCCTAATTGCCTAATTCCTACAGCAGAGATGTCCAACTATCGTAGACTTGTTTTAACATCACCTTAAGCGTGATCCCGGGAAAATTAGTTCAGAGCGTCCATCTTTTACATACATTGACACAAAGTATGACGCAGACAGATTTTACTGCACTATACACATACACCCTGTCAGGGTCTGGAATACACGTGCTTTATTGGAGTAGCACTACATTTAATTTATTTTTGTCGTTTAACATCCTGCTGAACTCTGCTTCGAACATTTTTCGCAAATGTGTGGAAAACGCATATGCCGACTGCGGCAAGTCATTTCGTTTGTTTTTAACAAATATCCGAGTCGCCAAACAGCGAACATAATGTTAGACAACGCCATATTGTGTTCTTTTTCATCCTTCAGCTGGGCTGCATTGCCCCGGGACCGTGTGTTCAAACTACGGGTTTACTGAATCTTCACGTTGAACACTGAATATTTGTGGGAACAGCGCGTCTGGCTCATCCCCATCTTTCTAGAAAGCGAGTCACGTGATCCGGTGGTGATATCTATAGACCAAGTCAACTCAATGACATCAGGCCACTGCGGTGCCGCTGCTGTTGGTAATGCGCATGCGCAGACGATTCACTCCTCCCGAATTTGGTTTCTCCGCAGGCGCAGTGCCCACACTTGGTGTGGGCGAAGCGGGCACGTTTGGAAAAACTATTTTTGCTTGTTTATATATTGGCTAAGAAAGGATAAAGGATGCTCTTTCGTTCTCCGCCGCAATCGGAATTCGTGGGGGTCATTCTTGCGGCTGCTCCTCAGCGCGGCGCAAGTGATAACGCGACACTTTTCGTGGTGACATCACATCTGTGCGCGACGTCAGATCGCCATTTTTGGCGGTACTTGAAACTGACGCGTGCCGTGAAACCAAGCTTTTCCATGGTGTCTAAATAAATTGCATGCTCGTTGCTGCGAGCACCAGACCCCGAGGCAGGCTTTTGCAGAGGAGCCCGTAAAATTTCCGTACTCTCGGAGCCGCCACAAAACCAGTAATACTCTCGGCTGTTTTTTTTTTTTTTTTTCTCTCTCGGAGATGTGAATTCTATTGACGAAGATATCGAAAGTTAGATGCTCCTCTTTGTCCAGATTGTTCGCCGAACAGTTCAGTGTTTACCCAACGCAAAGCTTCTGAACTGGATCCGTTACGTCGTCAAACGTAACCGAGCACGGGGCGCAGGTCGGACGGGAGAGGCGCATTTTGGCGTTTTCTCCTGGGAGTCAGGTTCAAAAGGTACTTTAGGAATTGAACACGATATACCAAGATTTTGAGATTGACATTGAAGAGACGAGAAAACGACCCTATTGATGTTATCACTGTGTTCCAAGCACCGTAGCTATAAATATAAGCAATAAGATATGCCACAGTGTACAGCAGCAACCTGCACAACAAGAGCTAGTGTTTTTACCGCAAATTAGTCTTTGTCAGAGTGTTTAAATTTTTAAATAGCAAAAAAGGGTGTACGCTATCAGGGACCCTCATCACAATCACGACAGTTAGCTTTTGCGCACTGTTATTTTTTCTGCGCTGGGTTGTACACGCACTTTCCCAAAACCTAATGGCCACTTTTCCGAATTGTTCATTAGGTTTCTTCAAAATGTAGTATCATGTAATACGAGGCGCATTTCGCCAAGGTTGTAACTAAAGACTGGCTTAGACATCTGCAACGAGCGCGTTAGCTACGACTGTGTCCGTTGTGACCGGAACGACCACTTTCCGCAGCGCGTACACAGTCCTGCAACCACTGGAAAAAGCGCAGCATATGTCATCACTACGGCGGCCGCTTCTTCGTTGCCCGTCAGCGGTTTCCGCGATGCCTCTAAAAAGAAGGGGACGCATTGCCACTCCCTGGCGTAACAGAAAATTGACAGACAGTTTTTGATTGCCTCAAACTTTTTTTTTTCCAGGGTAGGCTCGCAGGGCAGAATGAAATAAATAAAGAAAAGAAAAGAGATGCAACGTGCCGGCTTGGACGATCACGACTCGCACGACTCTACCAATAGTACATATCTCGCCACACACTTTCTCTACGACTAGAGAAGACAATATAGCTTCAGCAGCGATTAAGCAACGTAGACATATGATTTTATAACCACATAGACGTTGAGAGCGTTCATATGCGATCACTAATAACGTTTCTCGGGGGCTGAAAACGCATGAAAATTCGCATCCTTCATACAAGCTCCAGAGGCGGACAGTCCAGCGACGTACACTGTGCAAGCGGACCACGGCCGCAGGGGTGGAACCCGGCACAGCACATTGCGGAGTGGGAGAACTCGGTGCCTGACCGTCGGGGGAACGTCGGCTCAAGAGCCAGACGTCTTAATAGATTCTCCATCGTGTAGGTGAAGACAACTCGCCGAGGGGTCTATGTCGGGTGCTAGTAAAGGGACTCACGTCTTTCGGTGTCCGCCTTGTTGGCTCTGTCATTAAACTTATGTAGTTCTCGTTAAAGGTATATGCCGGGCGATGCTCGAGGACACAACTACTAAAAAAGAAGCAGTCGAGGTTAACAAACACGGCGGCACGAGCGTTTGTCCAGTCTTGAGGGTGCCGCCGACAAAATCGCCGCACGAGTAGACGGATCTTCCCTTCTAGGACGTGCTGGCTTATCATTGCGACACACGACGATAATTCACAGTCACGGATAGCGCTTTAGGCGGAACGATGAGCTTCTGCAACGCCGACCACGTCGACGATCCCCACAGACGCCATGCTTTTCTGCAGATAGCAGGAAGCGCGACCGGCAGGCGACGCGCGCGTCCGTGCTCTCCTCCACTTATGATTCGTCTGTCGTTGTCGTCCCTTCGTTCATTCGCAAACGTATCGAAAAAGTGCAGCACGGCTGAACTCCTTGCGTTGCAAGTAAACATGAAAAAACCGGCAGTTTGCCGCGTCGTTGCCACGGCTACTCGTCGTTCCAACCCGTTGCATTCGTTTGTTGTCGTAGGGATCACCCCGAACGCAAGTGCGTGAACGGGCCTTCAGCACAATTCAAAGTGTACATTTAATGGGGGTTTTGAAATCTATTAGTGTTGCTTCATTTATTGTCTTCACTGTAAAGTAAAGCCATGGGTTTATACCGACTTTGCAGTGATGAATCTAGGTGTAATACACTTTGCTAGTTTATTCATAGCAAACATTTATACACTTAATGTCTATGGTTCCAGCGATCTCACGCTGATTTGCATTGGTGACTATTCGCGACTTCAGAAGAGGCGACGAAACGCAGTGACAAAGATATCCCTTTTATAAGAAACGGAGCTCGCTCTTGTCAAAATGTGCAGCGAAAGCATTTATGGTCTGATGGCGAAAATGTAAAATAGAGGAATGGTTACAAGAATAGAATCAACGAAAATATTTAGGTGATAATGAAACATATTGTCCCGAATTACAGACGATGAGGCAGGAGAAAACAGAATGAACTAAAGATTCAATGCGGCGAACTTGTGCCAGAAACGAAAAAATGTACACACGTCGAGAAAGCAGCAGCGATCGTCGACGGCGGCAGCATCAAGCGACGGTGCGTTGAAACGGTCCGAAGTACTGTTTCAACAGTTTTCCGCTAAGGCCGTGGCAACGAATGGGTGTCCACACCCATTCCCTGTCTCCGGGCTGGAAGTAAACGTTTCAACGACGAAGGTTGTAGCGGCCAGCATCGAAACGCTGCTGGTCTTGAATCTGGAGTCGGGCGAGCTGGCAGACTTCTTCGGCCCGTTGAGCAACCACTTTGGCGTGGTCACTCCAATCGTCAGTAGTTGGCACGTGGGGCATCATCGCGTACAGTATGGTCATTACTTTGCGACTATGTACCAGCTGGAAAGGTGTAACTCCAGTGGTCTCTTGAACTGCCGTGTTCTATAGTCAAAAGTTACGTAGAATAACACCTCGTTCCACGTCTTGTGCTTCATGACGACATACACGACGGTCGTGTCGGTGATAGTATTGTTTAGCCGTTTCGGCAGCCTGTTCTTCTGCGGATGGTACGCCGTCGTTCGACGATGGATGGTGTGGCTGAGCCGGAGGATCTCTTGAGTTGGCTGCGCCAAAATGACGACCCTCGACTCTGTAATCAGCACTTCTGGGGCACCGTGCCTGAGGACAATGGATTGCACGAAGAGCTTGGCGACTTCCACTGCCGTGGCCGATGGAAGGGCTTTGGGTTCGACAAACCTTGTGAGGTAATCGTTCGCGACGACGATCAATCGGTTTTCTTGTGTCGATGGTGGGAACAGCCCAAGCAAGTCCATTCCAATCTGCTGGAATGGTGTAGTCGAAGGAGTGATCGACTGCGAGTGTCCTGCCGGCTTCTTCGGTGGTTTCTTGCGTTGTTAGCATTCGCGGTACTATCGGACGTAGAGGCGAAAAGTCTTCGGGAACTTGGGCCAGTAGTATTTTTCTCTAATCCTTGAGTGTGTTTTGCTGTAGCCTAGGTGGCCCGCTGTCAGATTGTCATTGCACGCTCGGAAGACTTCCGCTGGAAGAAACACAGGAATAACCAGCAGCCGCGTCGAGTTCGTACCGCCGAAGTTTTCTTTGTGCAGCTGCAGCAAACTTTCTCGAACACCGAAGGTTGTTAGTGCTCGTGCGAAGACACGTAGAGCTGCACTCCCTCGTCCCTCCAGATGCTCGATGAGTGCAGGCAGCTCATGATCGTCTCGTTAAAGTGCTGCCATATTGTTCACTGTCACCGCGCCGACAAAAACCCCGACGTCGTCGCTGTCGTCGTTGCGCTCAGACGACAACTCGACGTCGATGTCCCTGTGCTTGCGGCCGGACTTATAGATCACACTCATGTCGAATTCTTGAAGTCGAAGATTACACCGCGCGACACGTCCTGATGAATCCTTCAGGTTTTCGGGCAAACAAAGCGAGTGGTGGTCTGTGACCACTCGAAACGGGGTTCCGTACAAGTACGGGCGGAACTTGCCTAT
Source organism: Ixodes persulcatus (assembly GCA_013358835.2). Taxonomy (NCBI): domain Eukaryota; kingdom Metazoa; phylum Arthropoda; class Arachnida; order Ixodida; family Ixodidae; genus Ixodes; species Ixodes persulcatus. The sequence continues at coordinate 120,519 of JABSTQ010004736.1, forward strand.
CGTCCAGACGACGGCAAGGCAATCCTTCTCTGTCGTTGAATAATTGCTCTCTGCCTTGGAGAGCGACCGACTGGCGTAGAAAATTACCCTTTCTGTGCCGTCCTGAAGTTGGACAAGCACAGCGCCAAGCCCTGCATTACTTGCATCCGTGTGAATTTCGATGTTTGCAAAATTGTCAAAGTGTCCGAGAATCGAAGGCGCCCGGAGTCTTTGTTTGAGCTCGTCGAAGGCCTCCTGTCGTTCTTCTGTCCTACTCGAACTTTACGGCATCCTTCGTAAGGTATGTCAGCGGCTCGGACAGTTTGGCGAGGCCCCGAACGAAACATCTATAATAGGCGCAAAACCCAAGAAATTTTCTGACGGCCTTCTTGTCCGTTGGGCGTGGAAACTCGGCTATGGCGGACGTCTTCGCAGGGTCAGGCCGTACACATTCGCTACTCACGACATAGCTTAGTAATTTCAGTTCACCGTAGGCGAACCGGCGCCTTGTCGTATTGAGCGTCACTCCGGCGGTCTTGATGCTTGAAGCACGGCCCAAAGTCACCTCAAGTGTTCGTCAAAGTCGCTTGAAAATTCCACGTCGTCGTCGTGGTAGGCGAGACAGCTTTGCCATTTAAGGCCAGCCAGTACTGTGTCCAAAACGCACTGAAATATTGCCGGTGCCGTGCATAGTCCGAAGGGCATTACTTTAAATTCGTACAGTCCGTCCGGCGTAACGAAGGCTGTCTTCTCGCGATCTCGTTCGTCGACTTCGATCTTCCAGTAGCAGCTCTACACCTCCATTGATGAAAAACATCGGGCGTGGCGCAGTCAATCTATGGTATCGTCGATTCGGGGAAGCGGGTATACATCTTTGTTTGTCACGGAATTTAGTCGACGGTAGTCCACGCAGAACCTCAGTGTTTCATCCTTCTTCTTTACAAGAACAACTGGGTACACCGATAGACTACTTCAAGGTTGGATAATGTCGTCGTCTAGTATTTTCTGGCTTTGTTCTTGTATCACCTCCCTCTCTTTTAAGGGTACCCGGTATAGGAACTGGTGAATAGGCAGGTCGTTGTCCTTAGTAACGATGTGGTGCCTTGCTACCTTCGCTTGTCGCACCCTTAGTGACATCGCGGAGCACCCTCTGAACTCGTTAAAACGTTCAACTAGCCGTCGCCGTTTTGAAGCGTGCAGCTCGGGCTCGACATCCCGCTGCGAAGGCCGCGTCCTGTTGGACTGTGACGGCGAAGGTTCTTCGGAGATTGCGGTAAAGGTGGCTGACGCTTTAAGTTGCTTGACGTATCCCACAGAGGAACCCTTCACTAGGTGCTGCGACACCTGTTGGCAGTTTGACACGAGAACAGTTTCACGTCATTCTTGGAAATCCGCGATGCCTCGTGCGACGCCAATTTCTTTTCCCAGGAGCAGTTGAACGCTGCCTTCCAGAAGAGTTTCCCCTCACGTGGCTGCATTGGTCCCTGTGGGTACAAGAACCCTCGAACGCGGTGGCAGGTTTACGTGGCCGGCGAGGACTCTTACCACTGCTGCCGTTACCTTGGACTCCTCCGGTGTTGGGACAGCTTTTCGGAGCGTCACCTTGTTCTCTCTTAGGTCGATGTCAGCACCGCACTCGCATAGAAATTCCATTCCGAGGATAACGTCCTTCGTGCAGTTCAGTAGAACCACGAACTACAACGAATTTCACCGGGCAGGTCCCTCCGTGAATCTCGACGTGAGTGGTGCACCTCCCGACAGGTGCAATGAGGTGGCCTCAGCGGTTGGTATTTGAGGTCCTTCCCATGGCGTCGTCACCTTCCGGAGGCGTCGAGAGTCTCCTACTCAAAACGGAGTAGTCCGCTCCGATGTCCATGAGTGCCGACGCTTCGTGGCTGTCGACGACAACGTTGAGATTATTGGGCACTGTTTTGCGGAAGCGTCGTTTTGATACGTGGAGTCACAAGAGTGGGAGCTCTCCGTCCTTCTTGGAGGCTTTTTACGTTGTCGGCCTACGGTAACTCTACCTCCAGGGGTAGCTGTTCTTAGTTTTCCCGGCGAGACACGAGGGGGGGGGGGGGGGGGGGGGACAGGCTCTCTCGGAGGGATCCGAGTGGAGGCGATGCCGGGTGGTGGGGTGACGGAGAACAGAAATCGCGGCGCGGAGACGGTCCCGGGGATTGCGATTGCCGGAGGTATTCGTCGATGTCCCAAGGTCGCTCGTCGTACCTTGGGCGTGGGTCGCTCGGCTGAAAACCTCGGAGCCCAAACTGGCGGTAGTAGCAGCGGCGATAGACATGGCCAGCCTCACTACTATGGAAGCATATTGGGTGCCGGTCTGCAGCCCTCCACACGTCGGTCTTTTGAAACCTACGTTGATCCTGGTGGACAGTGTACTGTGGCGAAGGGGCCTCTCGTCGAGGTTCCACCGAGTACTGCCTGGAAGGCGGGTGACGAGCTACGGCTGCGTAGCTCAGGGCCGGTGGTTCCGGAGCGGCATTGACGAGAATCTCCGGCTGGATCGCTTTCTGAACTACTTCCCTGACAACCTCAGCGATTGAGGGCGAAGCTGGCCTTGCGGCAGCAGGTAGAAGTTTCCTTAGTTTCTCCGGGACGACGTCCCGGATGATCTCGCGGAGGTTCGGGGTATTGCAGCTGGAGGGCCAGAGGGCAGCGACGCGGGAAGTCACGCGTCCTTACAGGCGGTCCACGAGGTTAAGCAGGTCTTGTGATTCTCAAACCAGTGCCCGGCCGTTCCTTTGTGTGCGAAGTACAGCTTCTGCAGGTGCTGTTTTTCCGTCCGTCGGTTCTGCTGGGCAACTCGTTTGTACTGCTGTAGTCAGTCCTCCACGTCTTCAAAAAGCTCACCGTGGAAAGACGCGGGCGTCCATGAAGTGACGGGTAGGACGACGACGGGCTAGGTGGTCATGGCTGGTTTTATTCTTGGCCGGCAGGGTACCAAACTCCGGGACTTGCCTTGAGTGCGGCGGCGCTTGCTCGTGTGTCCGGCTTCCTCCTCCAAAAGTCTTCTTCCGTTTAGGAGCGGGCTAGCACTGCGGGCACTTGTAGGGGTACGCTGCATGAGTTGCGTTACCCCGCATCTCCACCAGAATGCCAGGAATGACAGACGATGAGGTAGGAGAAAACAGAATGAACTAAAGATTTAAGGGGGCGACCTTGCGCCAGAAACAAAAAAAAATTGCACACGTCGGGAAAGTAGCAGTGAGCGTCGATGGCGGCAGTAGCAATGGACGGTGCGTCGGCATAACAGCTGGCTATCGCGAGACAGAATCAGTGAATGCATCGACAACACGACGCACGGCTCTATATCTACTATGCTCGTCATCTCGAGTATATGACCTAGAATGTTCGAGAAAGAGCATGGGCAAGGGTAGGTATCATTCTGGCCTCCTTATCATTTATGCTAGGAGTAAGAGCACATGCGAATCTTCTAGATGAACGGAAAACATATATTTTCGATCAAGCACGCAGCAATATTCCCCTCTCCTTGGTCTTATGTCATTGCTTTTTTTTTTTTTTGTAAAATGATCAGCGGGTATTAATTGGCCGAAAGAAATGGCAATCGAATGCACACCGAGGTAGTCAGGAACCTTTCATGGTGTACCTGATGTTCTGCAGAGATCTCATCGACGAAGTACTGAAAGCCACCCCGAAAGAAATGGTGACAAACGTAAAGCAAGATGAAATGCAGTACTTCTTTGAGCTGTGCGACAATATGACTGAAAACGACACGCAGGGTCCACTAAAATCTATCATGGACATTATCCTCAAAACCTTGCAGAGACTCGTCATATACCCAGGTAAGGCAAAAAAATAATATGAAGTTGATAAATGAAATTTTTATAATAGTAATTATATGTATTCAAGGCAATAACTCGGGGTTTCTATTTGGCGCACCTACACAGAATCAAAATAAGCGGTAGGCAATAATTAAAAACCCAAGTGCATATGCAAAAATAGTGCTAATCGCACAAAGTAATGCATAACGTCATGATATATGCCCAAGACTATCGAATTTGTGGCTTTAAGTTGTAATTGACGCAGGGAGCTCAAGGTGAGGTAGAACTTTAGGCATTAAACTTTTTTTTACCTGACTGAAAATATTTTTGGGGTGTATTCTTTACTTGCTTTCTTTACCTTTTTTTCTCCACAGGCGAATGCCTCGGATCCTAAATCGTTGGTACAAAAAATAGTTTATCGGTTGTACGTTGAGTTATTTATGGTTCAACTCCGCCTGGTTATTTGTTTTCCTTTTTTAAGAGCTAGAATTCCCCGAAGAAAAGCCAAATAGGCATCGAAGTGAAGGGAGCCCAATTGTGGAACCTTACGTCTGGATGTTGAACCCCCCCCCCCCCTTCTTCTTTCTAAATGTTTGCGTAATGTACGATTAAACCACTCATGTTAATTCAGACAAGCTTTTTTGACATCAGCATTATGTTCAGAGTATATGTACGTATATTTATAGCAGCTTCTTTAATATTTAAGTTGTACTATACTTCACTTATAAAGTTGGAACTACTTGTGCCTGGAAGGCGTTTCCGATTAGTGTGTTTGGCGTCCTATGCGGAGAGTAAATCGTCTGCTTCTGGAGCTGGAGTGGAGGTGACGTCAGAACTGCGCCGAGCTCTTATTGGCTGACGGAAAAAAATAGTTGGTATAGACCTCAATTCTAGATGCTTTAAGGTCTACCCACTATTTTTCTCAATCTGCCAATCAGAGCTCGCCCTTGTTCTGACGTCACCGTAATTCCTGCGAAAGAAGCAGACGACTTGCTCTCCGCATACCACCCAAGCATCCAAATTGGTCCCGATGTGGCAACAAATAGCGTCAAAAGAGCCGGCGTGTCACACTGCCAGATACCGCAATAATGGCGGTTGGCCGTAGAGATGCTGGCGAAAAAGACGACGAGACGCTAGGATCGCTATCGTAGCGGCGTACCGCCTGGGGTTTGTTTTGGATAACGTTTACTTTCCTACTGCGGATCGGACTACAGGAGAACAGGCGTCTGCCATATAGAAAAATGGTCGCTGTTCATTTTTTAAATTTTTTCGTATTGTTTTTTGGCACTGTAATTGTATTTAGATAAATATTAACGCGTGTTTCTCAGGGTATGAGCGCCAAGGATTCATTGTAATCGGCCTTTGGTGAAAGTACGAAAATTGTTGCACCTCCCGCCCCTTTCAGTCATACGCACGACGAAGCTTTAAAGTGTCCGCATTATAAACATCGCATAGACGGAGTTTCCGACTTTGCAGGAACAAAGTGGTGTGGAGCCGGAAATATTGCCGAGAACTACGACGACCTCGGGAGCCAGAGAGGAACGGACATGTGCTGCCGTACTCACGACCACTCTTCCGATAATATAGCACCATTTCAGTCGGAGCACGGCGTCACCAATTTCCAAGTTTTTCACAATGTGAGAAATTGAGATTCAAGACCTCTACTTAAGATTAGGGGGGCTGCCACGGAAATTACTTAAACAGAGATAGTGTGTGAGCTACGAAAGTGTCAACGAAATAACATCACTTGAGCTATTGCACAGGAAAACATAACTTGTTAATAGGGAGTTCTCGTAGACCGCGTTTCCCCCTCCGCTAAGCCCTCCGCAATGAAGAAGCCGCTGCAGCGCCTACGCGCCGATGGTCTTGACTGTAGATTTGCGGATATCGTAGCGGGTTGCGGAGAGCGTTGCGGGAAGGCGATTAACAATCTACGAAAATTCCCTAATTAAGAAGAAACGATTTGCGTGACTATTTTTCTTCGTAGAATTGTCGGAGAAGCCATTCCTGAATTTACAAATAAGAAAATGTTTATTTGTGAATAAACCTGGCACTAAAGACTTCAACCTATGGGAAGGCAATCATTTTTGTCTTTAACAATTAAAAAAAAATTAAATTGAATTACGTTTCTGACGTAACACTTGGATAGCCAATTACTGCTATATAGAGATTGAGATTCGAATAAAGACAAATGCATATGAACATTTTGGCAAAACAATAATATCTGCAATGTGTCAGTGAGCAAGCGGAGAACATATAAAATATTAGGCGGAGTTCTGCATATATATATATATATATATATATATATATATATATATATATATATATATATATATATTTATATATATATGTATATATATATTGTTACTTAGGAGAAGAAAAAGAGGGCGCGGGACAGCTCGAGCTGACCCCGGGAGTTCCAAATAACAAGCCGACCGCCCGACACCGGCTCCTAGCTGGACTGCTCCATCAACGGTAACACCGTAACATTTTGGTGGAGGTGCGTCCCCTGCGCCTCTTCGCTCACTAACCACAACGCTTCTCCGAAGTTTGAAGCAGCTTGCCCCAACAATGTCTCGAGGTGAGGCGTCAGGCACTCAAAATCTCCGTGCTGGCTCCGTCCCCTACCGACAGCGAGACCCCCCCACCTTCGGCGGCTTCGGAAGCGATGACGTGGATGACTGGTTCCTCAACTTCGAGCGCGTCAGTACTCACAACGCCTGGGACAACACCCTAAAATTGGCCAATGTGGTTTTCTACCTACGTGACACCGCCAAGGTATGGTTTGACAACCATGAAGATCAGATAGCCTCATGGGACGCATTCAAGACCCGTCTATCAGATGTCTTCGGATGCCCTACCAGCCGAACACAGGACGCGACCCGCAAGCTTGCGACTCGCGCTCATTCCGGACTCGAGACAACCACGTCTTACATTGAAGACATACTGGCTCTGTGTAAACGCGCGAACCCGGCGATGCCTGAATCGGAAAAAGTCAGCCATATAATGAAAGGGATTGCAGAAGACGCTTTCAACATGCTAATTTCTCAGAATCCAACCACAGTCGCCAGACTCCAGGAACAGTGCCAGCGATGGGAAGCGCTTCGAAATCGGCGCATTCCAGGAGCAGAAACCATCACTCGCCTCCAAAATTGCGTCGCGTCATCCCCACTTTCATCGACCGGCGACATCGCTTCCCTCATCTGAACAATAATCAAAGAAGAGCTCGCCGCCTTGTCTCCCGCGCCTCAACGAAGTTTACCGACAGAGGCACATCTTACCCCCGACGAGTTACGAACACTCAGTCGAACTGAGTTGTCTCGAATTTCACCTCCTCCCGTCTAGACCACACCTTTAACTCTACCAGCGGCACCCCTACCACCCGACGCAGTATGCGCTACGTCTCCGGCACAATATTATCAGCCCATCACGATGTACCATCCTGACCCTCGAACATCTTTTCCCCGGCCTTATACTGAACCTTGGGCTCCTCCAGTAGTTCCTCCGAACTACTTCACGGACCGTCGACCAACTTGCTTCTACTGTGGTATACCAGGTCATATTTCGCGCTTCTGTCGCCGTCGGCTGTCGGACACTGCAAGAACCACATCTTGCTCCCGGTACTTTACGCCATATGAATCCAACCGGCTCTACAACCAATCTATCGAGGTTGATGATCCCCGCTTCGGTCAACAACGGCGCTCGTCATCTCCTTCCAATCGTGGTCGCAAACACCGCAGCCCCTCACCCGCATACCGGCAGCCCTCCCCTCTCCGTGGGCAGTCCACCCTTCCCAAAGCTTTTCTCGATGGGGAAAACTAAATGAGGCAGCTAAAGGGGGTACGGCTGCTTCTTGCTTTCCTCGACATTCCATACCGACTGTGTCCTCATCTAATTTAATTGACATAATAATCAAAAAGGTAAGACTGGCAGCACTTGTTGATACTGGAGCATCAATTTCAATTATTAGCGAGAACATTCGAAAAAGGTTAAAGCTTGGTACCACGCCCTGGGACGGTGGCAGTCTCCGTGGAGCCAACACGTCCCTGATACATCCTCTTGGGCTAGTCTCCGTTGAAATTTCTATCGATAACGAACCTCATCGCCATTGCTTTGCTGTCTTGGACAATTGCACACATGACATAATTTTAGGATGGGATTTCTTACCCAACGGAGGAGCACTCAATGACTGTGGCACACGCACACTTCTCCTCGGCGAAGATGCGAATGACGCTTCCACACCTCGACAACAATGTGTACCTTTCCGCGCAGTGAATCACACACGGATAGCATTATTTACTGGCGCTATTGTACAATTGGCAGCATCTGTGACGGACGACACCTACTTGCTGGAACCAAATCGCGAAGTGTTATTTCAGAAGGAACTTGCTTTACCCATGACAATTATAACGTGTACAGCGGCCAAAACCACCGTTTTTATAGCAAATACCACTAACATTGCACAAGACTTGTCAGCTGGTACCTGCGTGGCCTACACAACAATTAACAACATAGAGTATGTAAACACTGTCAGTGATCATACTGTAACCCTAACAACTCATTTGAATGATCACCATAACTCCTTCAAGTTGCTTCGGAAAAACGTTAGCACTGATTTGCCACCAGAGTAGCAGGATACCCTATGCACGCTATTATGCTCCTTCATTTACATTTTTGATTTTAACTCTCGGCCTCTAGATCAAACATCTGCTGTTAAACACACAATCGATACTGGAACAGAAAAACCCATACGCAGCCGTCCGTATCGAGTTTCACGTTCAGAACGAGAAGTCATCCAGAGGCACGTGAGT